>CAVMBE010000003.1:600000-763623 GCA_963674455.1 Lecanosticta acicola | reverse complement strand
CTCCCTTACTTCACATGGTGGATCAGCAAATGTGGGTACGGCCTAATGCACCTCAGCCGCAGCGGTCACGGAAAGCGCACTTCACCTGTCACATCCCTCAAATTCTTAGTACAAGCAAAAGATCGGTCAAGAACCCAGACATCTGGATGAACTACGTACGTATCACACGTTATTAGATCTGAGGAATAAGTGACTTGCGCACATGGCGTAACTACGAAGTCCGTGCGGGACAGTGATAAAAGAGGGTAGAACGAGAGCGAGAAGAGGCGCTCACAAGACGGCGAGAGGATGGGACGCGAGTGATAATGCGCGGGGAAAATCCGAAGGACGAGATCCATCGTCGTGAGAAAAGGGAGTCCGGGAGACGATATAGTAGAGGCTCCATGTATTGCAGAAAGCTCTGTGGAAGACATCCTCACGACGGGCACGTAAGAAACGACGGACGCGAAATTGTCGTGCAAGCCGGTCCATTTGGTTCTTCGCAAGCGTCCGGCGGAGTTGCAATGTCCTACTAGATACATGTTTGAACCTTTTGGTGTCTCAAACAGCGTCGAGCGGCATTCGACTGACGAATTGGCGAATTGAGCGGGGTCGTAGAGCATATCCTTGACGGTGGGAAGATATCCCTCCTCCTTGGTCTGGGTGGGACCAAAGCGATCGAGGGCTACTAAGTCTATGCTCCTTCCGGCATCGCTGCTCTCGTAATCACTCATCTCTGCCAGGACATCTTGCGAGAAGGCATTCCAGACGTCCCACAGACATACAGCGATTACTTCCCACAGTTCGAAGCCAAGCTGCTCGAAAACCCGCTCACTCGCGCCTATCGAAAACCATCCGAATGTTTCAGCAAGAGGTAGAAGAAGCAATCGCCACCACATTGGCGAGCGGATTGGAAGTTGTCAGCGTGTTTTGTCAAGACTCGGTAAGTCCAGAATCGGCGTGAAGGGCAATTCGTTTTTATCTCGCAGCAGTGCAAGTCCACGATTGCCTCGCGGTTGGGATTTCTTGGCGCATTGCAGGTCCAGGCTGAGGAGCTGGGGGGAAATGGCATCTTGGAGGGATTGAGACGAATAATACGGATAGACAGGAGACGGGGATCACGGTCTCCACCATCGACACCATGATCTTCTCGAGGATAAGTTTTGTGGTAAAGTCGGGACCAGCGAGACTTACAAACAAGCGATTCCGATAATAGTTTCCGCCTCTGGTCGCGCGTCTTCGGAATGAACACGTCCGATATCAGAAACCTGAACATCAGTCAATAGGTCTACTGGGCATCAGCCGTTCCTCTGACCATCGCCTTGCTGGGTGGAAGTGCATGGTGGGTCGAAGCATTCGAGGATATTGGAATGTGGTTGGCAAGGTCCTCGGTGCGGTCGAGAGGGTATCACGCCCTTCAGTCTCAAGAGCAAACAGTCTATCTTGCACCTGGTGTGAGAACAGGATATGCAGAAGACGGGTATTGGAGACCTTTTGAAAAGCCGTCCCGGTATGCGCACGTCGGCCGTAGGAGAAGAACGACGGATCCTCGCCGGAGTCGCATCTGAAGCGGAAGCTCTTTGGCAGAGAGTCTATCTCCATTTGCAGTCCTCCTGATTCGCAAAGTGCGGATTGAGGTTGCAAGCCAGCGACACCGCGAGCTTTCGTCTTCGTCATGGCCGCTGGCAAGCAAGAAAAATCTTGTGTTCCGTTTGACGCTTTGCAGCAATGGGTCCCATTTCTATCGTGTATGATGTGAATGCTGGCGCTGATTCAGCCACTACCGTCTTCGACTTCGACCCAGGTCCAGCTCGCTTGGCATGATGATGGAGGACTTTGAATGTAACCTCGAGCCGGTGCTCCTCTCACTGGTTGTTCGAGGAGGTGGGTTCTCATTATTAAGTCGTGGCAGTCGTCTTGAGCAAGTGCCGTCATTGGCCTGGTCGTTGTATGATTCGACTCGGGAAAAGTTGGGGAAAGTGTTTTCTGACGGTGTGCTGCACTTAGCTGCTAGGGACGCAGCGCTTTCGGTACCCGAAGAGCTCCCTATCTTCAGCAACGCCAACGTTTCGGACCGCCAATTCGAAAGTGAAAGCTGGTTTGTCACGTAGATGACCGATGTTGTTCGGTGACTTGTTCGAAGCGTGGAGTAGCGGCACGCATGTGGTGGCATTGAACGCGGTCAAGTATTCTGTGAACATGCAGTCGTCACCAGAAGACAGCCGCGTGATGAGTGGGCTGATGAGCATGGGAGGTACCTTGACGGTTCGTGGTTGTAGTCTGCAGTTCGTGGCGGGTTTGCTGACCTGCCTTTTGAGTTTACGTGTTAGCAGGCATCACGGTGCCGCACACTCCCCTACATGATCCTGAACGAACGCGTCCTGGTGCAAAGCTTCATTGATCGGTGATGACAGCGGTTGATGCGGTGTAGCACAAAGGGACCCCGGTAAATGTATTCGGGCTAGAATGCGACCATGGGGCAGTGATAGGCGAAGTTCGATCCAGCGCAGTGAGAGTGTTGGCAGTCTACTGTAATTCCGACTCCCTAGACTAGAGCTTCGGGCAGCAATACTCTACGCCAGTATTGTCTTCGGGCAGCACCGGCTCTGCGCTGCCATATTTGGCGATGCGATTCTGCGCTCATCGCGGACGCCTGTAATCTGCGGAAGGCGATAGGGGTACGTGGTATCTCCGTTTGGAGACGCTGCTTCGCGGCGATCGTTTGTTGTAAGTGAATGAAGTCGGGTGCCTAAGTGGGTCGGTCGTGGGCTCTGCAGCATCACGTGCTCTCGTCGGGTGCTACGTGAGGTAGCTGCGTCGTGAGAGTTGCTACAGCTGGCCGTCGGCGTGTGGTGGATGCTGGTAGAGGTGTCTTATCTCTGGCCATTCACCTTGGTTCCTTTCACATGCCAGCCGCGGGATCATAGCAGTAGCTTCCCGAGTCGGACAGTGATGATGATGCGAGTGTTTCCCCAAGCAGGCAAGACCAACCCTCAGGCTGTATTGCGGGAGTCGCCGGGGCGCAGGATGCCACGTTTTGTGGATGCGAAGTAGTCGGGTGTCCGAAGATGAGCAAGGAGACCGCCGGAGTGCCCCCCTTCGGGCCGCGAGAACAGGCCCGTCGAGGCACGCGAGTCCCGTGTCGACGACCTGTTGCGAGCGGTGTACCTGGCAATCTGAGCGTACGGGTAGTAGTGCGTGTGGTTTTTCGGCTTGTTTTTCTGACTGATCGTGAATACATAATACCTTACCGGACTTGCGGACGTCTTCGCGAGGGCAGAGCCGTCGGGTACGGGAGCATCGCCGCGCCAATCAGTAGACGCTGACGCCTTCCAAAACACCGACAAGCGATCGGCCCTAGAATGTTCGAGGAATGGAAAGAGCACATCACAGAGCGGGCCGCGGGAGGCCGCCCACAGCTGCACACGGGAGCTCCCGTCACTGCATGCACGGTGATGTGCCGTCGGGCCTAAGCCTGTCTGGGCTGGCGACGTGCCACCTCGCCGGAGCAGCGTCACACAGCTATCAGCATATCAGCCAACGACGACATGGAGGACGAGGATGATAATCGCTTGGCAGGGCAGCATCGCCGGCGTCATGTGAGTGATGCAGCACACACAGCGCAACAACACAGCCCAATAGCTGACGTGCAGCTGCGGCGGGATGTCTCCCGGGAGGCTGCTGCACACTGTGAGACGAATGGTCGCGTGCGAGGGTTCGTGTTGGTCTCCTTATCAGTGAGTCTAAAAGTACCTTGGACCAACCAGCGGGAGCGTCATCTACTATCCGCAGAAAGCTTGTCGGCGTGTGGCCGTGGCCGTCTCCTGCGCGGCTGCTATCTTACAGTAATGTCTCTATCTCCCATCTCTCATCTGTCATCTGTCGTCTGTCATCATCATCGTCGCCGTCGCCGTCTCTCTCGTCGTCTCTACGTGTACCTCCTGGTGTCGACAGTAATTCCGTGTCAACAACTCCTGCGCCCCCCGTTGTTATTATTATTACCACCTGCGGTCGGCGGATCTTTCCCTGGCCCCGTCTACCGCGATCCTGGATTCTGATCGAGTAATCGCTGCCTCCGCTGGACCCTTTCTCCCAGGCCTGGGCTCCGTTTTTACGTGTCCAAATCACACGGCCCGCTCTTAGGTCGTCTCAAACTCCCTGGTCCTGCCTGCTAGAGAGGCCAACGTCACAGCCAGTGACTGGGCGACCACTTCTCGTATACTGTGATACGCCGAGCCTTTGCGCTTGCCTCGCCGCCCGTCGCGCGCACCGAACGAGACTTCGCACCCGGTTTAAACACTTACTCAACTGGAACCGCCCGCCCCAAACCACCCCCCCGGCACACCGTGCCAGTCCAGACGAGATGATGCTTGTCCCGCACTCCTACAAATACTCGTCCGGCGCCAGCGCCGACGGCCAGCCCGATACTAAACAACGCTCCCGGCCATCTACTGCTCGTAAGGCGATCTCGTCTCCCTCTGACACGTTCTCGCCTGCTTCCCTACGACCGTCTTCACCGCAGCGAACGACGTCTACCACCACATGCACGACGGAACCCGTTGCCATTCCTTCACCGACAAAGCCTTCCAATGCCCACGCAGCACCAGATCGCAGCGCATCGACGTCAACCTCAACGACTCCTACAAGCGCCATGCCCTCATACAAGAGTGCCACCTATCACTGCGGCCGACGGAAGCCCTCCGCGCACGATCCGAATGCGCTCCCACCAGCAGTTGCCGTCCTGCTCGCGGTAACAGCGATCCCGCCGCGACGACGGAATCGGTATCGTGGCAAGTCAGGCCCAGAACGTCGCATTTCGATAGAGGAGCTAGTGAGGGACTGGAAGACCGATCATTCGCTCAAGTCGAGCTATGGCAGTAGTCCAGCGCTCAACGTACTGTTGGAGGACACCGATGAGTACTTGTTTGAGGATGCGCCGCGGAAAGACAGCGGCCTGTCCCAACCGTGCTACCTCAATGCGAGGTCAGCATCAAGCGAGTCGATGCCGTCGCTGGAATCCGACGATCGCTCTATCCTCTCCGTGGGTAGTCCCTCTACACCCGAATCCTTACGGAGTCGGAGATCTTACCAGAATCTCAAGAGGGATAAAGCGCGCTCGCTACCCGCGAGCGAGGACTGCGCTTTGGATCATCCGTTGGTTCCTCGCGCGGAATCCGACGACGCCGATGACTTCCTTCTGCCCGTGCAAAAGCAGACACCCGCGACGAAAAGCAGATCATCATTCAAATCCAATCTTACCACTTCACTGCAGAACTTGAAGAATGCCGCGGTAAATTCGATCTCCTCGCTCGGAAGGGTAAATTCGGCACAGGCTATGACGAGATTCCCGTCTCCTCCCATCGACGATGCGCTCTGGTCGCACCCATTTCTGTTTCCACGGCTCAGCTCCGAGATGAGGCCCTCTGTGCTTGGAACGCCATCGCTGGCCGAAAGAAGATATCTCAACCCGCAGCCCCTCGTGTTCGAAGAGCAAGAGGCGCCATTCCAGCAGGCATTGCACGCTCCATTCCTGGCGGAAATCGTGGAGGATGCACCGATCATCCAAATGCAGACTTACAACCGGGGCCGAAAGCGCGGTGGATCCGCTCGGCGAGGAGGCCCGAATCCCAATTCTGAAGCCGGCCGAGCGCTTTTGGGAGGCGATGGAGTTCGCCAGCGAGAAGTCCGCGAGAATTCCAATTTCCTGCGGGTGGTTGTGTTGGAGATGAATATGCGACGAGCAGGCAAGTTGGAACAAGGTCGCGCTAAGATCTGGCTTGCTCCAAGAGAAGTGAGTGTTGCTCCTGCGGCGCGAAGAGGCCGACGAGTACCGAAGCGGTGGGAGGGCGTGAGCGCCTGTTGAAGAGGAGGGGTTTCATTTGTCATTGCAAAGACGCATGCGTGCGCACCCGGTTTTGAAGCGTTCAAGCGACTGATGATGCATTTTTTTTTTCATGGGAGAAGCGATCTGAGAGATTCCCAGTGTCGGCTGGAGAGACAGCTGCCAGTGCTGGAGGGATGAGAAGAGGTAGTCGAGAAGAGGAATGAACCCATACCACTATGGGATGTCTCGATGGAGGAGGTAGAAAGTAGACACGAGACCTTGGCTCCTGGCGTAGCAAGGCGGAACTACAACAGAGCAACACAATCCAACCAACTATCTGCGGAGGGCGAGCCTCGCGGATTGATATATACGTGGAGACAAATTCTTACCAACAATGGTGCAATCGCGGTACCAGATGACCAACTCTGCTCGAACCCTCTCTCCCGAAGTGTGACCTTGTTGGTGGTTGCCTCAAAATGCCTCATACCATATCGCGCGTGGATTGCGCGATTTATTTAACGTGGTGGTACGGTTCCGGCTCACGTGCTCCTTTCCTTTTTTGGATCTCCATTACACGTTGCCCTGCTCAGTGTAGTGTACGGTATCTATGGAAGCTGAGTTCGGATTGCGCCGCGAGGGCTCCCGGCCGGGGAACGTGTGTAAAGGGAAGGTGCGTTGGTGCGTTGGTGGTTGATATTATTAAGGGAAGGTACGTGGTACGTAACTTCCATCACTTCGTTTCACAATAGCCAGGCTTGGCGTGTGCGTGTGTATGTGTGCGTGTCTGTGTCCATACATATATATATATATACACTCACTACTCCGGCGGGTCAGTCACAATAATCCTCCTTCCTTCCCATCAACAGCCGCAAGCACACACACAACCCCCGAAACCACTGCACTGTCCACAAGACGCATTCCCAGCCCGCCAGCCGTATAGTCCACTCGCGCGCTCGCGCTGTGTGCTGTCTTGATCACGGCGCTTGCAAAGGCCTGGGCGAGGGAGTGGTGATGGGTTTGCACATGGTGCATATGATATATAAGCAATTGCCGTGCCCATGCTCGTACGAGTAGCTAGCTGTATGCTTCAACAACATCGTCGCGCTGCCTTCTCTCGAGGATGCGAGGCGATAAGGAACGAGCGGCGCGAATGAGCCGCTGTCATCAAAGTTTTCTGCGATGCGATGCGATGCGATGCGAGGCCTGAAGGATAACGCCTGTAAATCTGTCTGTCAGTCAAACAGGCTGCCGGACCAAAAAGCAGTCGGATACGAGCTTATTTCGAGGCAGGACAGCGCTATAGCGAGTCAGCGGCCTCCGACTGGGCGGTTCTTGCCACGAGAATTCCACATGTCTCCGTTGCTGGTATAGCGCGGTGAGAGACTGAACATGTAGATCGAGACCATAACGGGAGAGCAGTTGGACTGCCGGCAGGATTGCGGCATGGGCTTCCATTTACTCTATCTTCCACCTTCGTAATCGATCAGTCGTGATCGATGGGTGATCTGTCTCCTCGTTGCTTTGATGAGGGCATGAATGCTCTGGTATCCCGTCGCGTAGTGGGGATGAGATGGGCATGTCGTTCTTCTTCGCCGCGCGCAACACCTTAAATCTGCCGTCGAAAGCGCCAGCCTCCCTTGTGCAAGCCCCTCGCGCCTCAATGAAGCTTTGAGATATCCTGTAAGGCTGTATCTCCTCGCACTAACTGAGACAATCTCCATTCCCCGGCGTGGCTGCGTCACAGTGCTCAAATGCCGTCTGGCCTTCGATGCTGTGTTGCGCTTCGTCTTGAAGCAGTATTTCTCTTCACTCTCTTTCCAGATACTCCTCGTAGTATCGGACCCTGGTGCCTCTTGGGGTTTCCATTTCAACGAAGGTGCCGTCGTCTCTTATCCATCGATTCCTATTCCGACTAGAGTCAGCGGGAGGAAGATCCTGGGCTGTTTCTATCGGATAGACAAATCGCTGCAGGCCGTACGCACCTTGTCGAGAGCCGCCGTGCGGACTAGTTCGCTCCTTCCCCCGGGGGGCCGCCCGCCGGGGGCTTCGGGAAAGGTCTTGATGCTCTTCGCGGCGGCGTGAGTTTGCGCCACGCGTATTTCGAAACTCTGCTGCACTTCCGGATGAAGACGACGCGGTGTACGTACGGTCTTGCTCGTAGACGAAGGGACGACCGTACAATTCCTTGCTCTGCCAATCCAACTGTGGATCCACTCCTGGCGGTGGTGGGGAAGCTCGAGGCCGGTATTCATCCTGCCATTGGTAGGGTCGAGAGAATGCCATGTCTACCTCAGAATGAGTGATTTGGCGCGCTGTCTCTGGCACCGCTTGCAGATGTGATTCTTCCTGATGCCGCCGCTCTAGTCGGTGCTCCGGTGTGCCATAGTATTGCTGGTGACTAACTGCGTAGCCCGCGGGCTCCAGCTCATATGCAAACGAGACTGGCGGTCGAACCTCAGTGGGTAGAAGCGTTCTTGGATCTTGGTATTGGCGGTAGTGCTCCTCGAGAGCGGCTTGTTGTGGACGCCGTGGCGCGGACTGGAAGGGCTGCTCTTGGTACGAGTACTGTCGTGGCGTCCGCCCTGAGATGCTGGAGTGGACGGGAGGCGACGGGATATCATCCGGGTCATAATCCATGTAAGAGTTCGTGCCGATGCTACTAGCTGTCCTCCTGTGTGCCGCCGGAGGAGGTGCGCGAGGATACTCGTGGCTTGACGCTGTACTAGCGACAGGAGGAGGGCGTGATGGAGGCGGGTCCGCGTCTGTCATGGAAACATCGGAAAATCCGTCTCCACGATGAGCACGCGTGATGCTAGAAGCTGTACTAGCGGGCTCAGCGTACGGATTTCGGTATTCCATATCGCGTGGGCGGCGGGCAGGCGAATCGAGTCGATAGCGCGACCTCGGCGGGGACGATGTGTACCGAGGATCTTGCGACATGGTGATGATGCGTGATCAACTTCAAGCTGTGTGATGTTCCAGTGCGCGCTGAGTGTCGAGTTTGATCTTATGTCTGCTGTGTGTGAGGTGCTTTTAATGGCTGGTGCAGATGTGGGCGGAGCAAACGAGGTGTAGACCAGTGTTTGGTTCTCGAGCGGTTACCAGTGCGACGTGTCGTTCACTTGCTTGCAATCACGTGCTCGTGGCGCTAGACGCTGCAGCTGCCTGCTCCTTCCTCTGCTCTTCTTTCAAGGCCGCAATCTTGTCGTCAATTACAGCAATTTCGACATCCACCTTCAGCATCTTTTCTTTCAGCATCTCTGCATACTCTTCGTTCGACAGTACACGGAACGGCGTCCAACTCTTGTCGCTCATTCGTTTCCAAAAGTTCTCTTTCGGTTGCTCAGTCTTTGACTCCCGACGGGAATTGAGAAGGAATTGGCCAGCACCACCGAACAGTGCGAACATGAAAGCTCCTGGAAGTACATTGGATCGGCCACGTGCTATCGCTCCGACTATGCCCCCCGAAACGGCTCCAGCAACTGCGCTTGCCTTGACGAGATCGAATCCCGAGGGTGGCGGTCTGCCCTCGACCGTCCATGCTCGGATCACGAAGGAGCGAGAGAAGGAAAAGGTTGTGCCTAGCGCGAAGGTCTGTAGAGCAGATACCGTAGCACTGAGCCCTGGTGGCCATCCTTTGATGATACCCGTTGCGCCGCCAAAAAGGAAGCCAGCAGCACCTTTTCACGAAAGTCAGCACATGTTTGGCACCATGTCACCCATCTCAGAATCTCGTGTCAGGATCTCGTGTCTTGGCAGATGTGTATACACGTAGATGAGCGATAGAGACGCGTTACTACGACAAGGAAACGATAAACCCGCGCACCCTACACATGCTCCATCTCGAGCATGTGAATCCATTCATTCATCATACGCATGTTCATGATATGGTCGAGATTTGTGGAGACAAGGAGACAGATGCCACTTACCACAGCCTGCGCCAATCTTCACAGCCGGCTCAAGAGACTTGAACCAGTCGTCGCGCGGCCGTGGGCGCATTGGCGGTGAAGGTGTCTGTTGGTCCATGGCAGGGTGCAAGAGGTATCGCTGCAGTGAATGCTGGTGCCGCTGTTTCCCGATCGGGCAGATGTGGTGAATGTTGGAGGATGATATTGAATTTATACCTTAGTGTCTCCGATATGGAGATATAACGTCTTGGGTGAAGAGAGGGGGACTCGGCGTGAAGAAGCGCCGGTGCCACTAGCAGACCACAGACCCTTGACCTCCAAAAATCGCTGCACGGGCCTCGACTTTCATCCACGACCCTCCTTGGGCTCTACCGAAATCTTTCTGGACGGCTCGACCTCACCACGACTCCCACCACACGAGCGCATCACTCTGCACTCCCCCTCCACGACTCCTTTCCGACCATCAGAGGGCAGCACACAGCTTCCTCTACCACAACTCTTCACGAATCCCACCAGAACCGCGCCGGCCTCCCGCGTGGTTCGCACACGACCGCAATCATGGGTACGAAATGAACTACAGACCCGTGCGCGGCAGTCTACACGGCTGCAACGCTGCACGCTGCACGCGGAAGGGACAACAGAATGTCTGCTGATCAGAATATCGCAGCTCCCAAAAAGAAGCAGGAGAAGATGGCGCTGGGCGATTTCCTGACGAACCAATGTACGACGCTCCGCATTCCCCAACCCTTCCCTACACCCGACGCCCTTGCGATATCGAGTCTATCCGCCAAAGAAGAGGAGATATGCTGACTCTGAGGATACAGCGCTCGGTTCATGGGCTGACGAGATGGACTCGGTCCCGGTGCCAGCTGCTCCATCCGGCTACGGCGGCGCACGCGACCGCGAACCACCATCTGAGCGCCGCGCTTTCACCCAGCCAAACTGGGGCGAGGCACGCACTGGCAGCGGCGTTGGCGGTGGAATGAGCATGGGAGGACGTGGATCAAGTTTCGGCAAGTCACGAGCAGAGCACGCGATTTGTGACATATTCTAATTGGTCTTAGATCGCCCAAGATTCGAGCGCGAGGCTGTCCCTTTCCCCACCAAGCCACCGTACACAGCACATCTCGGCAATCTGGCATACGATGTCTCGTCCGCTGACGTCGAGAGCTTCTTGTCCGACTGCCAGGTGACGACTGTGCGCATCATGGAGGACAAGGTCGACCGCAAGCCCAAGGGCTTCGGCTATGTTGAATTCGCGACCCCAGAAGGGCTGCGTCAAGCCTTGAGCAAGACCGAGTCCAACTTCATGGGCCGAAATGTGAAGATCAGCGTTGCCGATCCACGTCAGTATTGCAACAATGTCCGGTAGTATCTCGTGCTAACTTCCACAACAGCAAAGGACCGTCCGGAATCCAACCGCGACTTCTCCGACTGGAGTCGAAAGGGTCCTCTACCAGATCTTCCTCAGAATACTCGGCAACCATCCAACCGAGGATTCAACCGTGGCGGTGGTTTCGACAACATGTCTGATGCTGGTAGCGAGCGTGGCGGTCCACCAGGCCGGAAGCCAGGTTTCTTCGAGAACGACGGAAAAGTTCGCGACTTCTCCAATTGGGAACGCAAGGGTCCATTGTCACCTGTTCCGGGAAGCGGACCACCAGTCCGTGACGGCGGGAGGTTGAGAGAAGGCGGACCTCCAGGAGACGAGAGAAGAGCCAGCCCTGCCTGGGGCGAGGGCAGGTCAGATGCTGGTTCAAGGCCTCCACGGAAAGAGTTCGAGCCACGACCTGAGCGCGCCCCCACCGCAGCCGAGCAGGATAGCCAGTGGCGTGCCAGAATGAAGCCAGACCCTTCTCCAGCCGCGACGCCGGATGTCTCTACACCCACCTCGCCAGCCCAAGAAGCGCCCAAGGAGCGCCCACGGCTCAACCTGGCCAAGCGCACCGTATCCACAGCTGATCCAGATTCGGCCTCCGCCTCGTCTGATTCCAAGGCGTCCCCATTCGGCGCCGCACGTCCTATTGACACAGCTACGCGTGAACGTGAGGTCGAGGAAAAGCGTGAGCTCGCGATTAGGCAGAAGAAGGAAGCTGACGACAAGACCAAAGAAGAGAAGGCCGCCAAGGATGCATCGGCAAGAGAAGCACGTGCCGAGCGTGCAGACCGTGGCCAAGCTCAGCAGGAGGGCGAGAAGGTTACTTCACCCACGGGTGAGCGAGCAGAACGCGGAAATCGCCGACCATCGCGTCAACAAAACGGCTCCAAGGGTCAGGCCAAGGAGAACGGTGAGGGACAGCAGCAGTCACGGGCGAGCTTCAGCATACTGCAGCGCGAGGAGGGTGAAGAGGGCGTCGACATGGATACTCCAGACGCTCCGGCTAACGGAACCATCATCGACGACAAGGAGACCAAGCCGCAGGAGCCGGTCGTGCCCGTCGACGCGGCGAAGAATCCCGAGGACACGGCCCAAGCGATGGAGGATGAAGGCTGGAGCACCGTAGCCGCGAAGCCTAAGAACAATCGCCGTGCAGGTGGTCGAGCTATCGCTTCTTAGGACAAGGCGGCTCGTACACACGCGGCTCGACGCTCCCGTTCGGAGTCGATGGCGATATGAGGCTACTGTACAGCATACGGACCGGACTGAAAAAGCAGCTGTTATGATTCACACCACTGCAGCAAAAGCAACTGCACTGTAAGGACTGCCCGGATGGAATGGAGCCTCACGTGACTGTCGGCATTAATGCATCCACTCGCCTTCTTGTCCTTCCTGTATAGCATACTCGGTTCCCGCCTCCTGCGAACGATACACCGCACGTTGTCGCAGCACGATTTTGGACGGGGCACTTCTCTCTCTCTCTCTCTCTCTACCGGTAATGAATTCGACTCAGCTCCTGGCACTTTGCGACATGGCGTTTTACGGCGAGCGAAGAAGGGAATGAATGAGGGCACGGCATGGGAAAATGGGCCGAGGTCTTTCTGTCTGCGCGTGGGAGCATACGACTCGTAGCGAATGATTTGTTCTACTCCTTCGTAGTAGTAGACGATGAGAATGTGAAAATGCGATTGAAATTGTTCAAACTACCTCATGTTTTCCGTGCTCCTGTCGGGATCCCTTTGCTGTTCCCGAGCAAGCGGGTCCTCAGGCATCCACATCAGCGGACACAGCCGTTCTTTTGTTCCTTACATGTATTTGTCTTCCATCATCAACATCCTCACTCCATCACTGCTTTGTGCGAGGCGTAGCACTAGCTGGTCCTGCTTAACTCGGCTCGACTCGGATGGAATGCTGTCCAACGCCCTCCACGTCGGAATCCTCGCCGGGTTCATCTCGAATGCGGCATGCTATGGGCGATCTTGGTCTCATTGGGAGAGAAGCAGCAGCGTCAGCAAACTTGCAAGCTCTCGCCCCGGCCACCGCAGCAGAGTCACGCCGACTGCACGCACAGGGTTCAATGTTACGAGCAGGAACAGTGTTTCCCCTCACTGCTGGTGAAGTTTGCGCAGATGATTCAGGAACATGATGTCAATCCCTGCAGCAGCCCGCCATTTGAATGTTAGCTTGGCGGGACAGAGATGGATGGGTACTCATATATGTCGGTGGAGAGCTGCTGATGTTCATTAGTCGGGAGGTAAGTACTCTACCATATCTATCAGTATCATTCGATTATACCATCATGGAGCTGTTGCGGTGCTTGGTGCTTCTGGTAGCTGCATTGCAGGTGGCGGCGGCACAAGAACATGACTACTCGCAGTATGTTAATCCCTTTATCGGAGGCGAAGGGCCTATCCCAGGTCTGGCATTTGGTGGAGGAGACATCTTCGTCGGCGGCGCTCGACCTTTCGGCGTCGTCAAAGCTGGCATCGACACTTATGAGACCAACATATCCTTCTCCACCATCAACGGCGGCTGGACACCGAAAGGACTCGTCACGGGAATCTCCATGATGCATGAGTCTGGAACCGGAGGGCCCCCGAAATATGGTATTATTTCTCAAATGCCGCTGACAGACGTTGACGGGCAAGTCAATCTGTTGGACAATCGAACTTATTGGCAGGAAAGGGTGGGCAATGACAGCGCGAGTGTCGGATACTTCAAGACTCAGTTGCAGAATGATGTCCAAGTGCAGATCGGAGGCGCGAGGCACAGTGCCATCTTCCAATATGACTTTCCGGCCGGAGACAAGTATATCTTGACGGACGTGTCACACTTCTTGCCGAATGAAGGAGGGTCGAACATCGATCAGTATTATGCTGGAGGATCCATCACCATTCGAAACGGGAGTCAAGAATACACTGGATACGGGATCTACGGCGGAGGCTTCTCCAACAGTGCTCCGGCAACGACCTACTTCTGCGGCGAGTTTGAAGATGTGCCTACTCATGGATACACCTTCAGAGGGCGGAACACCGCTCCAGTGCCGGGACAACACACGCTTTCTGACGAGCCTATTCCTCATCCTACATTCCGAAACCGAAGTACAGAAGACTCTGGACCGCTGATCGACCGCGTGGGGGCCATCTTTCAGTGGACGAATTCTTCCGCCAAATCGATAAAGTCTAGAGTCGGTATCTCCTTCATCTCGGTTGAGAAGGCCTGCCAGTACAAGAACCAGGAGATCATATCATGGAATCTCAACGACACAGTCTCGGATGCTGTTCAGGAATGGAATCAAGATGTTTTCAGTAAAGTACGTGTGCCTACAGATTCAACTCAGAACAAGACAAACTCGATTCTGTTATACTCAAGCTTGTACTTCATGCACCTCATGCCATCCGACCGGTCGGGCGAGAATCCTCTATGGGAGAGCCAAGATTCTTGGGACGACTTTTATACCCTGTGGGATATCTTCCGCTGCACAATTTCGTTCTACCACCTGGTCCAGCCAACTTACTACGCGAGTATGGTCCGCGCCATCATCGACATTTGGAAATACGAAGGTTTCATGCCGGATGGACGGAGTGGAAACTATAACGGGCTCGTGCAAGGCGGCAGCAATGCAGACAATGTTTTAGCGGACGCGTATGTCAAAGGTCTGCCCGGCATCAATTGGACCGAAGCGTACCAGGCCATGAAGAAAGACGCTGAGGTCACACCTTTCAACACCTTCAACCTCGTCGATCCGAGCAATGGAATACAGCAAGGTAGGGGTGCCCTGTATGATTGGCTTCCTCTGGGCTATGTCTCGGCAGACAAGAGCACGCGAGCTATTTCTCGGACCATCGAATACGCTCTCAACGACTACTCGCTCTCCGTCGTTGCGAAGGGAATTGCGCCTGACGATGTCGAGAAGTATCTGAATCGCTCTGCCAATTGGCAGAATATCTGGGCTCATAATTTCACGCACAAGGGCTTTACTGGATTCCCTGTCCCAAGGCTCTCTTCTGGGCCGTTCAACACTACGGATTACAATCCCGCTCTATGTGGCGGCTGCGAGTGGCAGTCTATCACTTACGAAGGCACGCCCTTCGAATACGCTTTCACTGTCCCGCACGACATGCAGACTCTCATCCAGTTCATGGGTGGAGCATCAGAGTTCGAACGCCGCCTCGACTACATCTTCCAACCCGGTACCGCGGAACAGGATCTCGGAGCCAACGGCGCAGGCATCACGACCATCATGAACATCGGCAACGAGCCCGACTTCGCCACGCCCTACGAATACCACTACGTCAACAAACAGGCCAAATCCGTCCAACGCTCCCGCTCACTCGCAAACCAATACTTCCACGACGCCACCTACGGCGTCCCGGGCAATTCTGACGCAGGCGCCCTGAATTCCTGGATGCTGTGGCAGATGCTCGGTCTCTATCCCGTCGTGACTCAGACCACCTACCTCCTCGGAAGCCCCTGGTTCCGCGACATCAACGTGACGATCAACGGAGACCAGAATCTCCGCATCACGGCCCGCAATCTGGACAATGCGAACAGTTATTATGTGCAGAGTGTAAGCATCAACGGTCAGAATTGGGATAGGAATTGGTTCGAGCATCACGATGTCATGGTTCATGGGGGCACTATTGAGTTTGTTTTGGGGTCGAATATGACGATGTGGGAGACGGGTGGTGTGCCGCCGAGTCCGGGGCATTATACTAAACCTAGGGTCATGTAGACCGAGGAAAGAGAGGAGAGAGGCCAGAGGGGCGAATATACTGGTCCTATATATCGTAGGGGTCTACGAAGGGACATTTGCTCGTTGAGTGATATTGGTTCGGCGCGGGGACAGGAGGAGTACATGCATGTCTGTTCGCCAGTTGTGGGTGTGGAACCGATACGGCCGCCGAGAGTTTGGGAAAGTGTTCATGACAGTGAAGATAGTGGGTGTCTTCCCTCTCTGCGCAGAGAGATATTTGAATTCGGCGAAGGGTGATGTCGGAGTTGCAACATGTGGTACTGGCAGCTTTCCCGGCGGTGTCGTTGTGTGGAATGAAACGCTGGCTGCGTTTGGCCCCGAGAGCGGGCTTGGAGAGTATGTCTGTCGTCTAGTGCAGGTCACAGTTGGAATATTGTCGACATACTAGTCCTCGGTCGGAGGTGAAGGAGACAGACAGCACATTCGACGATACCTGGAGACCCTGATCCACAAGTTTGTTCTAATCCTGAATTTCAAAGAAGCTCTTGCCAGCCAGCTCCCATCCTGATCGCCGCCTTATAGCCCTGCCGACTGTGCTCCGGGAACATTCACGACGTGCCTCGGTGAGAGATAGAAGGGCTACTGGTGCTTTTTCACTTGGTCTTTGCAGCTCTCCAATCTGTTCTTGAAGGGTCCCTTTTCCATGTTGTCGACCAGATAGTCAGGCCCAGGTCCGGGTTGCATGTCGGTGCCCCTGTACGCGGGAGCTTGATATCTTCCCGAATTGACCCAGCCATGACCATGCCGTGGAGAGGGGTGCTGCGTGATTGAGAGATCCAAGTGATAGAACGGCAGCTGTCAACGGCGCGGCTGATAAAGGTATATACCCCGCCAATGAACCAAGTAAGCGTCCACAATGTGTTTCCGAGGACAAACCTCTTTCAATTGATGGAGAAAGTGGATACTAGATTCTCAGTCCCACTCACCAAATGAGAAGACGACCGAACCTCTTGTGCCGAAAGAAGTAGAAATCGGGGAAGCTCCTGCAGGTGCATCCCGCCAGGCAGCGGATGTAATACGAAAGCATTCGAGCTCTCCGTCATTGCGCCGTGTTCATACGTAAGGTCTGAGACACGTGCGAAGATAGACGACAAGTGGTTGGCATTGAGAGATCGAAAATGCTGATCTGGCGAGCCCTCGGAGGCTGGAAAAGAAGGGGGCTGTTCGCGGCTTGAAGGCAAAGAGCACACCCCACGTGGTGTTCGCAAGGTGCTGAGACGACCGTTTCAGATTTGTCCAAGGCCATCCTCCCGCTTGGAGAAATGTGGACTTGTCTGATGGAATGGTGTCCTTGGACATGACTTCGAAGAGATGACTGAGAGCTGGAAACATCGAGCTTACGCTACTTAGAACCGGATCCGCTCAAAGGAGTACTTGCCCACGTTCTTACTCCTCTGCTCTGCCATAGCAGCCCGAGACAGCTTCATGGCCTTCGAGCCGGCTCCTAACGTAGGTGGTTCAATCCGACCACAGAGCGGCAACATCTTCTCCTCCGGCCCAGGCTCTTCCTCTTCAGACAGTTGCCATTTGCGCTTGAGCTGCTGCGGCTGTTGTTCGACCTGGCCGGCTGCCTTGCAGACATCCTGTAACGAAGCACCGATGACTCGGAGCTCAAAAAGGCCCTCTGCGGCAGCACTGACCTCGTTGCGAATATCCTGAATCAACTGGTGCGTTGCAGCCGCTTCTCCACTGCGTCCGACTAGCCATCCGCTGAGGCCTACGGCGTCCATCGCGCAGCTGAAAAGGTGTGCAATATTGCGTATGCCTTGGTTGCTCGGGACGTGTTCTTGAGCACTACCCAGTCCAGTAGGGTTCACTTGCTCTGGGATAGTCTGATCAACGTATGAAGTGGTCCAGCCGCCATCAGACAGCTCGATACGGAGGATAGAGATGAAGAAGTCAATGTCCTCGTGTGTCAGCATGTTGTGCATCATGCGCGAGACTTGCTTCTGTGGAAACGCTTGGAGGCGAGTGAGCAGCAACTTGCACACATTGCTTCTGGTCTGCAACCCAGATATCAGCGCACTTTCCGCGAGGGTCAACTGTTTCCCTGCTGCGTCCACTTCAGCTTCTAGACGGCTTTGATCATCGACGTCGTAAGTCATGGTGACATCCACATCGGCGGAATCATCGCCGGGCTCACCAGGGTCTCTATCCTCGAGAGAGCGCATAAACATTTGCAGACCTTGCACAACTTCGGCAAGATCCCAATGTATCGGCAGCGATACCAAGTCGCTCATGAGCATAAAGCTTGGCTCGGCTTCTGCAATGGCTGCCATTATGTCACCAGGCGCTACGTGAGGCTTCGACTCGAATCCAGCAGCTACCTCAGGAAGCACGTACTGGATTTGCGCTGGATTGAGGAAACCTGCCATCGCAAGCCATCGCAGGATGTTTCGGGAAAGCAGGGTGATCTCTAGGTTGTGTTCATGTCGTCTCGCCAGATCAATGGGATTGCGCCACGCAAACATCTTTCCAAGAATGTAGGTAGGTTTCTTGCCATCCAAATGTCGAGGATCATATGTATATGGTGGAAGCTCCCAGTAAGCAGGCTCCTGTGTTCCACTTGACCCATTGAGCAGACCCTGCTGGTGCAAATGGTCCTCATCCTTGAGGTGGATATCTCGCGCAATCAGATCTTCTAGAGCGCCCAAATCTCGCTCTTGGAAGTAGCGATCCACTTTGGATGTCCATTCGAGCCATTTCTGCCTCTTCTGTTCCCTCTTTGTAGTGAGCTCTGAAGGCTCAGAGTCTGCGATGAACTTGGCTTTGCCCATCACGTCAATCAACAGAGCACCATGGGCTCTAGCACGTCTTCCGTCATCGAGCATATCGCCGACTTGGCAGGCGACGAGGCTGTTTCCCGAGAGTGCCACAACCACACCAAGATCAGAGAATTGTGCAACTATGGATAGCGACTTCTGTTCTTGGCTTTCAGCAGTGACTGGAGCTACTTGACTTGTCGCCTTCGGAGGGTATGCAAGTGAGCTTAGCATTGAGCCGTACTTTGTCTCATACACTGCCAGCGCATCCTGGGAGACTGCGAGAAGTGTGGCGGAAGATAGGCGCACGAAGCTGCTGACGCGCGGGGACCCTTTACGGCCAAGCTCAAACGATGCCTTAGGAAGCGTTCCAGACAGGTCGTAAACTGTCAAGCGCGTGGCCAGTCTCTGATAGAGGAGTCCTGAAGCAGCATGCAGCTCATACTGTCCAGTCTCAGAAGATGTGGTATGTCGCGAGGGCAGATCATAGGCCAGTAACTCCTCCATGGGATTGCGAAGTCCCTGCACGAAAAGCCCGGTAGTATTGCGAAGCGCAAATAGTCGTATTTGCCTGCCGTCGCCATCTCGAGTTCGTGTCAGTTGGAAGAGTAATGGAGGCGCAGTGCTTTCGGCGCTATCGGTGATAGTAGGATCCAAGGCGGCCAGAACATCTTCGCGACCCTTCAGGAGACCTTTACGAGCGGCCTCGCAGTCTAAGAGCGTGGCGTATTCGACATGGATTTTGTTGTCCGATGCTTGCTCCCATCTGGACCCAGACAGATCGCCAGGAATACACTCGACTTTCCCGTCCGTGTAGGAGACGATGACGGACTGGTCTTCTGGTTCTGTCCCGTTGTTGGAAGCGATGATGTCTATGCCGACGATGTGTCCATTCGCGAGTTTACGTTCCGACTTCACAGGCACTCTCGGCGGCTGCTCTTTCTCTAACGGCTTGCCCAGGTTCTCTCTTATGCTCAAAATCCGCGCCTTACTGTTGTTTGGACCATCTCGTACTGCAAGATAGGTCTGGCGTTGTGGGTGGAGCGGTTTCGCTCGTCGGCAGTAGATCGAACACGGTGGAGCTGCAAGTCGCGAATGTGGAGGAAGTGCATAAGAGCTGGCAATGTCTTGGGTCTGAACCTATTCAATTGTCAGCGTACAGTTCGTGAGTCGATTGCTCCTGTACTCATTACATTGTAGATGTTCACGCTTTCGCCGTCGATGCCCAGGGCAATCTCGTGCCTCTTCCTCTTTCTCGATCCATTCAGGCTGTGCACGAGTGCGGCCGATATGCGACCGTCATCACGCGGCTTGGGAAGTGTGGCGATGGTGTATGGCTCCTCAATGCCTCCGGACATATTTGCGGCAACAAATTCTTCCACTTTCTCAAAGTGATCAATCTGAAGTTCACGAGCTTCGTTGGAATATTTCTTTAGCGCCGGGCGCTGCCGTGACGGGGCCACGGCGGTGGCCTGAGCTTACAAATCCGCAAAATGGTTTTGCCGACTGCCGAAGCGGCACTCGCTGTGAGTCGCGACTCACTCTACCACCACAATAACAACTTACGACGGCGACAATGAGGCTCCACGAGTGTCGCGCACCGCTATTGTCGACGTAAACGGTCAATATGAAGTCAGGCGCAGCTTTTGGCTTTATATTGAACCCGTCAATAGCGGTACGCGGCTTTATATTAATTAAAAGCTATTGTCGCGCTTATACTATTGTAAGTACGAGTCCACAATATCGAACAATAAGGCAGCTACTAACAATAAGTAGGCTATTTTATAAGAAGGCATTCTTATCTAGCGAACCTAGACCTCTTTTCCTACCTAGATCGTACTCGTAGACTCGTAAATCGACAATTTATAGTATTAATCGACTAGGAGACTCTTACATTTATCTATAGACGACTCTACGACCGATACTAGCCTAATTATTAACCTACTCCTTCGCCTCCGCCTTAGTCTACGCCCGAGAGCGCCCTAGTAGTAACTATATCGGCCCTAAGGTAAGCTATCCGAAGCCTAAAGAATAGGCAAAAGCTAATTAGCGAGTCTAGCGAGTCCTACCGTAAACTAGAGACGTAGGATAAGACTATATTCTAGTATATCTCCGATAAGGATTAGTAGCGCTATTTAAACAATCTTAAATCTAGTAATAAGTAGGTTCGTAAGTCCGCGGCTAATAGCCTACGGCGGTTTACTTACGCTAGCGAGATAATAGAGACGGATCTAGGTATGCTTTTTCTAATTTATATAGACTCGCTACTAAAATCTAATCGACTCGTAGGTATACTATCTTCTAAGCCTAGCGGCTATAAGTAGTACGCTACGAGAGGTCTAGATTATATTATCTATAAAGGTAAGGAATATACTTAATACGCGTTCTATAAGCGCTACGGTCGCCTAGGTTATAATAGTAAGCTCTAGAAGAAGTACGAGAAGTAGAAGGATAAGTAGGATAACTCGCTAAAGCCTAAGCCGGACTCGTAGGCTACTATAGGTAATTCTAGGGCTACTATAGGTAACTCTAGGGCTGAGATAGGCGACTCGTAGAAGCCTACGAGTCTTTAAACTAAGATTACTAGGCTTAAGGAGGGTTTAGGGTTTGCCTATAAGCGTATTAATAATCTAGAGGCTAAGCTCTACTATATAATAGACTTTATTACGTAGCTACCGGGTAGCGAGTAGTTCGTAGCTAAATATAAGGGCAAATATACTTAGTAGATAGTATAGATTAATTCTAGCCTACGAGTTATAGCGAGTATAGCTAATTTTAGCCTACGATTCCGTACGAGTCGGGTAGCTTAGGATATATAGAATCTTAGAGCGATTAAATCGCCTACGAATCTAGCAATTTTAGGCCTACGAGTCGGGCAAATTATAATACTACGAATCTTAGAGATCGTAGAATCCCTAAATCGCCCGCGAGTCTACCTAATTTTAGCCTACGAGTCGGGAGAATGTTAATATTAGAGATCTCTAAGCCTTTAATCGTTATTATATTTATACTATTAACCCTATACGCCCTTCTATCCTTTTAAAGCCTCGCTACTAACTCGCTACCGACTCGCTATAGCTTCTTTAACGCCCTTATAACCCTTTAAAACTCCGGAATCCTTATATACTCCTTCCTTAGCTTCTTATTCCTTATTGCCTCCGCTAGTACACTCGTAGTACTCGCTAGTCCGCTCGGGGGCGTACTCGTAGGCTCCGCTAGTACACTCGTAGCCTTAGTATCCTTAGGTAAGCTAGTAACCTACCTATCGCCCTAAATCTCCGTCGCTACCGGCGACTCGCTAGCGACTCGCTCTACTAAATCCGTAGGAGTAATCTCTATTCCTTCTTTAATAGTACTTAAATCTATAGGCTCCTTCTTTATTACTATACGTGCCTCCTACTTTACTACTAGCTTGCTTTTAGGCACTCGTACGTACGTAGGCTCGTCGTCGTCGTTATTATTAGTAAGGTTAATAATATCGATAGGGTTATAGGCGCTTAATCCCTAGGTACCGGATATAGACGAAGGAGTAGATCGATAGGGTAATTCGCGACTCGCTTAACGTTTGTAACTAACTAGCGGACTAGTAGAGGCCTCTTTCTCGGTAGATTAGGCACTCGTAGAGGGACTCGTAGGCTAGCGGAATTTAGCTAGTTTATTAGGGCTAGTAGAAGGCACTACTTTAGATTCGCTAGTACTCGCTACTATACTCGCTACTACACTCGCTACTACCTCCTTAGCTATCTTTCTTTTAGCTTTAGTACTAGGCCTCTAACCTAGACGCCTACTACGATAGCGCCTATTAAGGCTCTTTATTAGATCCGGATCTAAAGAGGAGCTGTCGTCGGTAGACTCGCTAGACTCGCCGTAGTCCTTCGGAAGCCTATTCTACCGCTTATCTTTAGCTACAAGGACAGCGACCCTAATATCTACCTCCTTTCGCGTAGGATTTGCCTAGTACCTACGCTTAAATAGTAGTAATTGCTCGTTAAGGTCGTCTTTGTCTCTACTGTTCGAGCTTAGTATAATTAAGAGCTTCTACTCTTTGTCGTACCGGGTATATATAAACGGACGTTTGTAGTACTATAGGCCGGTAACCTTCTTAACCTTAATATAGCTAGCGTATAAAGCCTAGTAGTAAAGCTAGTTACGAGTACGCGGCGAGTCGAGTAGTAGGGCCTTAAAGTCGCTCTAGTAGCCTACGATAGACTAGTAATCGACTAGCTCTAGATTATCTCTAACCGTCCACCTCTACTAGCCTTCCTTCTTAACTACATTAACTACTACTTTGCTTATATACACTATAACGTAAAGCTTAGGGCCCTTTAGTACTTTCTTCGGTCTACTACCCTTGTTCTACGACTACGAGTCGGCCTACGAGTCGTCTCGTAGCTCGGTACTACTACTACTACCCGCCTTAAGTCGATTCGTAGCGATTAGCGTGCTCCTATATAGACTCGCTTTACTAGTACGAGGACCTTATACCTCTCCGGATAACGGATTAATACCTATATTACTAAGCGGGCGGATATGCTACTTCTTATTAGCGGCTAAAACGGCATTAGTACGGCTAAATAAGCTTTTAGCGAGTCTAGTAAAGCTACTATAGCCCTTTATAGACGCGGGCTCCTTCCGCCGTAGAGTAGGGGAATCGATCGGATCCGGTACTAGTATTAAGGAAGGGCCTACAGTCGACTCGCGGCGACTCGCTATATTAGTGTCTACTATAGTAAAGAACGGGTTCCTAAGGCCGCATTTACTATAGCGGGGCTTATCGCTATACTCTTTAGTATAATTAAGAGTATAATCTACCTTATTAGATATATAGAAGTCTTCCTAGAAGTTAGTAGAAGAAGCTATAATAGACGTATATAGAAAGATAAGACGTAGTATTAAGGAATGTAACGTTACGAGTCTACTACGAGTATATACGAAGCTTTATAGAGGCTCCCTAGTAGTAGTAAAGACGGTTCTCGTACGATTAGACGGCTCGAGGCTATTTAAGCGAGTCGGCGCGATATACTTAGCGAGTCGTCTACTAGTATCTAGGTACTACTTAGCTACTCCTCGGAGGTACTAATAAGCGTGTATATAAAGCTTCTTAGGCCTATTACCGAATCCGGGTTCGCTACCTTTAAAGGTTAACGGGTAGCTAGCGAGTACGAGCTGTTCGTTTACCTATTATAGAGTTGTCGGAGGCAGGTATAAGCTAAGGTCTATATATAGCGAGGCGTAGTTAGCGTAGGAGTAAGAGAGGGGTAACTCTATAGGCGGGTAGCTAGAGCTGCGAGTGACTACGAGTACAGCTAAATTGGCTACGAGTACGGTCCAATTTCGAGCTACTTACCTAGTACTAATATAGAAAGCTCTTTAATTACCCGCGGAGCTTACTATAGCCGTCTATCCGGTTTATCTACTACTTAAGAGTAGTACTCGCTAGACTCTTAGGGTTAATTAGATGCCTACGCTAGGTAGTGTCCTCGAGCTCTAGATACTCGTAGAGCAAATCCGGTATACTACTAACATAGCTCTTAAGGTTTTGTACTCGTACCGGGTGCCGATTCTACTCTAAGACAAAGTAACTAACTATATAGCGTATAATTAGAGTATAGATTACGAGGAAGGCGAGTCGATTAGATAGCTTAGCGGCCTCGAAAAGGTGTAGGTTAATATACTAGTTAAATAGGTCTCTCTAGCGATTTATAGCTAATTTAGCTATCTCGCCCTACTAGTACTTAATAGTCTAATTGCCTTTACTCGTAGTATATAAGAAGGCCTTAACAAAGTCGATATTACGGCCCTCGATAAGCTCTCGAAGCCGTAGATAGGCGTCTACTAGTATAGGTGTCTCGACACCTTAATTAGAGCGGACTCGCTAAGGGACTCGCTAGATATAGTTAATTATAGTATAGTACTACGAAAACACTAAGTACTTTGTCTTTACTATTAGGCTAACGTAGAACTAGATAATCCGGCGTAAGTAGACGTTAATATAGGCGTAAATCTAAATGCCGAATTGCTCGATTTTATAGAAGGCATTAATTAACTAGACGTAGTTAGGCCTATTAGCTTTTGGTCGTACGTACCGTAGCCTATTCGGATAGCGATTACGTAGTTCGCGAAGCTTATATAGTAGAGCGTTAATTTGCCGTGAAATCCGGTAGATACGGTCCCTAGTAGGCATTAGTATAGTAAGAAGAGGGCTACGAGTCGGCTACGAGTCGATTCCCTACCTACCTATAATATACTAGTAGGTTCTTAACTCTCGTACGAGCTTGCGATAGCTAAAGTCTTAGGTTTGCCTATTAATTAGTACTACTCGAAGCACCTTATCGACGTAGGTAGTAGCTACTTCTAATTCCTCGTGTTCTAGTCGACGCTTAAGGCCGTAAGTACGGCGGAGCTCTTAATACTACCTTAAAGAGATATTATAGCTATTAAGCCGTAGTATAGTATAGCTCTTCTTGTCGCTAATAGTATATAGCTAGAATAGCTCGGTAATCCGCTTAATTAGTACTACGTTACTACTATAGTCAATTCGAGGGCGAGTAGTCACTCCCTATCGCGATAAGTGTGTCTATAGAGTTCTAATACCGTAGCGAATGCCCTTAGTATTATGTAGGCTCTGTACGACTCGCTAGTAGGTATATCTAGTATAAATCTAAAGCTTAATCTAGAGCCGATAGGGCTGTAAATCGAGGGCCTAAGGCGGCATGACGACAAAGTAGACAATAAAGGACCTAATAGATAGATTGCGAGTCGATAGCGAGTACATCAGTGCCTAACCACTGCGATTACGGTGTGTGAGAGTGTGGTGGTGCGGTAGCAAAACCGGCAAAACCATTTTGCGGATTTGTAAGCTTAGGCCACCGCCCCACCCTCCCTCCGGCTAAATTGAACTATCGCGCAGCGCGTCATCCAAGACGCGTGTGTGGGATTCGCTTGTGGTAGACTCGAGACTATCAACTCATTGTCAACATTTGCAGCGCTGAACTCGAGACGACAGACACAACGTACCAGAGATGAGAGCGGCACGTGAATGGCATCGGCGTCCATTCTACCTGCCATGAGCAACGGCAGCGGCCAGAGCGTGCATCCATTCTTTACGCGACCTACCCAGCATACACAACCAAAAGCAGACTCAAGGGAAGCCAATTGCATCGAGGACGTGGACAATGATGATGATGCCGAGTATCGGGAGCAAGGAGCAGACGAGAAACCGAAGAAAAAGACTAGTAAGAGCAAGTCCAAGAAGAATGAGCACCAGCTGGGAAAGCAGCAGACTCAGAAGACGCTGGGCGAGATCGTGAATCCGAGAGCTTCTGGATCAAGCACAGTCGTCAATTTTACGGATGCGCCCGAAGTGGACGAAAAGAGGAAGAAGCGTCGACGCACGAATGAGCATGAGTCTGTGGACGTTGGGTTGGAAGGCCAGCAATCCCTAAGAACGGATGGAGTCTCCTATGTTCATCAGGAGGAGGGCAGGGCATCACCACGGGTGCTTATACCGGCGTCGCCGCCTTCCCGCCTAGCACATTCGCCAGCAGAAACTCGGCCTAGCCAGTCAGAAACTCTGGCTCCGAAGACACCGCCGAGGAAGGTGTTGAGGCTGAACGCGCAAGGCAAATTCAGCTCACCACCTGCGAAGAAGTCCACGGAGGAGGAACCAATACTTGGTCCGCCCAAAAGACGTGGAAGAAGCCGGAATCCTGATTTGATTACTCCTAACAAACACCTCTTGGTCAAGGTCAGTTACGGGACCAATGATGTGGCGCGGTCTGAAGTTGGTCAAAAGATAGAACGCATTTTGAGCGGCGAGGATGTTGTGGTTAAGCGTCAAGTTATCGCGACTCCGAAAAAGCGAACACCACAAAAGCCAAAGCCGAGCAAGCCTTCTCACCCCTTCTTCAATCGTGACGTGGGCAAGAAACAGCCGGCTGCATCGAAACATGTATCGCCTAAGAAAGCTTCTGCGGTGACGCCTGGCAAGCTACGGATGCAGTCCTTCTCTGATCGCATTCAGGAAGCCAGAGAGCCGTCACACAACATTGGATCTGCTTTGCTCCGGGACCGACTAATGACGAGACATCCCGGCGCAAAGGAACCACCATTTCCGGCAAGAGACCACACTCACATCCGGGCTCTGGACTCAGACCCAGCAATCCCGCTCATCGCTGATGATTATCTTCATCAAAAGTATGGGCAACGAAAACGCAAACAGGCAAGGGTTCCGGTGCCGCCAGAAGCGTCGATATTGGCAAGGTTCACGAGCCAGCTCGCTGTGCCAGGGGAGAGGAGATTGAGGCCTGATGGATTTCTGGACCCAGACCCCACTCTACATGTACCAGACCGTCTTCTCATCTCCGGCCGAGAGATCGCGCAAAGGGTATCTAAAGAGCTTTCAATTGAAGTGATAGATGATGAAGTGGATGAAATATCCGTCGCGCGTCATACCTTGGTCCATCCGTCCTTGCAAAGACTATACGACAGAATCCCAACAACAATGACAGCGTTCGATGATGTGAAAGGGGAAAATCTATGTTGGACCCAAAAGTACGCGCCTGCCGCCACATTGGATGTGCTACAACCGGGCAATGAGATGGCGGTCTTAAGAGACTGGCTCAAATCGCTGGCAGTACGGTCTGTGGAGGGTTCGGTCGCAGTACCAAACAAAAGCGTCTCGTCGAAAGTGTCGGACAAGCCTAAAGGGTCGAAAAAGCGAAAAAGCAAAGCCGACGAGATGGAAGACTTTCTCGTCGACAGCGACGAAGATGTCACGGAGATGAGCGAGCTGCCACTTGATGGTGAACACGAATCTACGTCTTCTGATGCGCGAAAGGTCCAGAGAAGTATTGTTCAGGTTGTGCAGAATGGTACCAAGTTGGCCAATGCGGTACTACTCAGCGGGCCCAGTGGCTGTGGCAAGACGGCTGCCGCGTATGCTGTTGCGAAGGAATTGGGGTTCAAGGTATTCGAAATCGGCCCAAGCGAGCGAAGGAGTGGGAAGGACGTCATTGACAGAGTCGGTGACATGACCGAAAATCATCTTGTCAAGCACCACGGAACCGAAGAGCCTGGTGAGCAGTCTTCTACCGAAGAACCTGGCAAGAATGATGAAGCTTTCCAAAAGGACCTTGAAAGTGGCAGGCAAGGCAAAATGAGTTCCTTCTTCAAATCAAAGGCCAAGCCGAAACAAGTCGAACCCAAGAACACCCTGAAGGAGAAGAAGCTTAGGGCTGTTCAAGATGCGATTAAGAAGCAACCGAGGGATCAACAGCAGTCCTTGATTTTGCTGGAGGAGGTCGACGTCCTGTTCAAGGATGATAAGGACTTCTGGTCGACTGTCCTGAGGCTGATTACGACGTCAAAGAGGCCTTTCATCATTACCTGCAATGATGAGGACTTGGTTCCAGTACAAGCCATCTCGATGCATGCCATTCTACGCTTAACGCCGCCGCCTGTGGAGCTAGCAACCGATTACATGCTGTTGCTGGCGGCAGCCGAGGGGCATCTTCTCAAGCGCGAAGCTGTAGCTTCTCTCTATCAGCAACATGGAAGTGATCTGAGGGCCAGCATCAGCGAGCTCAACTTCTGGTGCCAGATGGGAATTGGAGACCCGCGTGGTGGCCTTAGCTGGATCTACCAGAGATATCCTGCTGGCTCAGATCTTGACTCGCATGGGCAGAGGCTTCGAACTGTCAGTGACGGGACCTACGAGCAAAGATCAAAGGCCTCGGCGCCCTCCAAAGATGCTGAAGAAACATCGCTCTGGACGTGGAACGAGTTTCGCCCGCAGCGCACCACTGCGCTGAGAGTGGATGATTTGCTGCACAAAGCGCATGAGTCAATTTCTTCCACGAATCGTCAGCAGAGCTTCGAAGCGCTGAAGCAGTTCTCCCACCTTACGGAGACCATGAGCGCGGCCGATGCGATAACCGCCAATGGCATTCCAGGATCTGCAGCACTTGATCCGACGCAGCCAGAACTACCGGAAAAGGCTCGGGCCAACTACATTGAAGGCATGGCACTAATGCAGACGGACGAATGCGTAGACTATATGAACTTCGCTAAGCACCTCTACACTGCTATGACGCTCTTGGCACACCGCAACTACGATGGCTCGGAAGCGCTAGGTAGTGATTCAAGAGTTGCACATGACGGCGGCCTGAGCCGGCATGCTTTCGCTTGTTTTGATGCCATAGCTGTGCCGAAGGAGCTCTCTGCCACTGGATCTGGACTTGTTCAGTCTGTGTTCGACGGTCCGCTGGAAACTATCACCTTGGACCTGGCCCCATATGTCCGCGCGATCGTCTACAGCGACCAGGCACGAGAGCAAATGCGAGATCGCCTCAACCTCTTGACATCAGACGGTCGTAGAGCCAAGCGTGCCCGCACGACCCGCGCTGCCAGGAGTGCTTTAGAAGGTGGACAGCGCGCAACGACTAGGAGGGAGAAGTGGTTCCCGAATGACCTGCATGTGGATTCTGTGCTTGCGACTGGTGGGAAAGATTGGCCCCGATTCTCGAACGGTATGGACATCGCCTCCACCGAAGGATCCACGAGCGGACATGCAGCGAAATTGATTGAACCTATCTCTAGCGCGGAGGACGAGACCCAGTATAGATGAGGAAGTTGTCTATCCAGCAGATGACAGTGGCCATGTGAAATCAGACGGACCGAGAGGGAAAAAAATGATTGGTGAACATGTAGACACATCACAATATCATTTGCAGCATCCTTGGGTCATACATACTCCGGAAAGACCCGGCCCACAGAATCGACGACATGGCCGCGTCGCTTCTTCTTCACATCGGCAGAACGGTGTAATCTAATGAGCCTGTAGTAATCGGCAACGACCTTGCTTCGGCGAGCCTGCCGTGGCCGGGATACGCTCGGTTGCCGGTGCGGAGTACCCCTGTTCATGCGGGCAGACGAGGCGTCATATGCCCCTACCACGCATCACGGATGATGAGTTGCAGATTTGCATGTGCTCGTGCGCGTGCCGGGGACTTCTTTTCATCTTGTTCCTTTTTCCCATTTCATTTCATTTCATTTCATTTCATTTCATTTTCATCTTCATCTTCATCTCGTCTCGTCGTCGGAAAGGTGAAAAAAAAAGGATGTATTGAGGTTTTTCTTTTCTTTCTCGCCGAAAGACGGAAGAAATCTAGAATATGCAATCCGAGCAAGTGTCGTAATAGCTTTTGTTGATTGAACAGTGATATCTATGGCGAGCACCAACCAAGCAAACAACACCAACCACCGACCGAGAGCTTCGACTTCGACTTCTTCGAAATCGAGCTCTTCCAGCAAGCCTTCCTCACCCGAGGTCATGACTGCGACGGAGAGGGCGAAGCAGCGGGGAACTTCGAAGGCGGAGAGGTATGCATTGAAACAGCTGTCCACGGAGCCGTTCTCGCAGTAAGTTCTACTACCTCCTCCTGTGAAAAGGACTCTCTGGCAGGGAATAGAAATGCTTGTTGATTCTGACGAAGGTGTAGACCAAGAAGAACTCCGACAAGTTGATCTGGACCTAGCACGTCAGAGGGGATGGAATTTGACAGCAAGACGATGGGGCTCTCCAAGGAACCGCAAAGGAATCTCATCACTGCTCAACTCGAAGTTTCATTCGGCGTGACCGCTCAATAATCGCATTTCCGGCCTTGCGGAGGAACGAAGGGGGAAGCTTACTTAAACTTCTTGACCATACTTTCAGCATAAGGGCCATAATCGCGGAGACTCGACAGCCAACCTGATCATCATCATATCATCATATCATCAACTCATCCACATCGCCGGCATGTCACTTCCATCCGCATCCCTCTTGGAAGCCCCGGCCCCGCACGGCGACGTTCCGTGGTAATACCCCAAATTTGTAATGAAAGCCCCAGTGTTGAATTCGGAGAAGACATTGTCGATGAGGAATGGCTGTTGCTGGTTATCTGGAGACTTGGGGTTGGGAATGGTCTCTGTTGACCGGCATTAGCCGCTGAGGACTGGGAGGAGAGGGATTTTTTGTGCGGATTAGCTCACGTAGAATGGCAATTCCTTGAACTTGCTGAGGCTTGACGGTAAACTTCCATCTGATGAAGACGTTCGTGCAGTCGTGGAAGGTGTTTTCGACGTTGAATGGCATGTTTGGTTGCGTTGCCTGCGCTGCTTCGAATGCAGCGCGAGAGGAGAAGGTCTCTGAGCCGAGCTAAGACCTCCTTGGTTAGCCTCTGCGTAAGTGAATGATTCCGAAGAGACATACAGCCTTTGGACACATAGTTCCATTGCTCATAAGCCAATCAACGCTGTCGGTTTGGTCGGTGTAGTTGGAAGCCAGGGTCTGATTGGCAAAGGCTGCTGTGTAGTTGCTGAACAAGGTGGCGAAATTATTGGCGACTTGTTGGGCATTGGAGTCGGTAAGGCATGCCGCGCTGGCTGCTCCCGAGAGAGCGCAAACGGCTGCAAGTATGATCGACGAATGCATGTTGCTAGCTTGCTCCTCAAATGGTTGCTGTGGATTGGATTGTGAGACTGTGGAAGGAGGAGCATATTGGGAGGCTCGTGGCTTTCATATACAACGGACGCGGCGTTAAAGGAGGTTTCTCTGATCGTGGTCCAGTTTGCACAGCGCCTCTGAAACGCCTCAAGAGAAGTCGTAGCAATGGTGCCGAAACTCTGTTCGGCCAGTGTTCATGATTCAGCCTCGGCAACGGCATCAGATATTCCCCATCTGAGAATACGACTGAAAGTCAAGACTCAAAGTCGTCCAGAAGCGGGCTGTGATCTTCAATGAGGAGTTCCTCCACATGCAATTATCCCTGGCTTCTTATTCGTATTCGCCAATACTCGCGACTGTTAGGTTAGTGTACCTACCACTCGGCATAATTTGTAATGGAGATCTCCACCGTACTACTACTCAGAGTCGAAGCCCACGAGCAGGATCTTGCAGTACTGTTCAAGGCCCTCACTGCGTATAATGGACCCCATCTTGCGATGGCGTCGTATCTCCCACAAGAGCCCCGAGATTCGCAGAAATAGGTGCAAAGCCACCACCACGGCTTCATGTATGTTTCACCATTCTGAATCAATGACTCGGAATTTTCGACTGCCGAACGTTTGGACCTGAAGTAGGTGCTCTCTCAACATACCACGTTGGAAGCTATAGTTGGATCGTCAGAGGCTCGGAATGTCGATGAAACCCCAAGTTTACGGCCCTGATGGAAAGCGGCCCGTCGTGCGTTGAGTTCAATACTCCTGTCCCGGCTGCCGGGTAAATGGTATCCATTCTCCGCTCAGTTATTGTCCTAATATGCAGGACTATCTCATGGCGGGACGTGGGTACCTGGACCGAAGGGACGCGGCTGAAGATGCCGTCTGCAATCGAGCAGAGTCTGGAACTCTGGAAGGGACAAGCATACCAACGCGTTGGCGCCACCAATCACCCAGCGCAAGCAACTATCGATCAAACAACCTGAGAACGATATGTTGCGTGGCTATGGAAAGTAATTTTGGGAAAGGGCGGAAAGAAAAATGTTTCGAGAGCCGAGAGTGAAGTCCCCCGGCGCGCTGAACCTTGCTTTCAGATCACGTGGCATGCAAGTGCTTGTCATGAACCTGACTCGCGGTAAAAGAGATAGACACTCCAAAGCAAGGCTGTGACCGAATAACAGATCATGTCTCTATCGTTTACTCTATAAGACCACGCAAGATGCTACAGCTCATTATGCTCAGTATCGGCATCAGGCTTCTGGTCTTTCTTCATCCAATTCATCATGTCCTCCATGCTCTCCCCTCCCTTCACCGGCTTCTGGAACTTCTTGCCCTTCTTCATTTTATCCAAGAGCTCGTCATAGTCCGGATTGTCCTCGCCCGATTCAGCAGAGTCACCTGCCTCGGGTGTCCCTCCCTGAGCATCGGCGCCGGATTCCGGCGTTGAGAAGGGCTCCTCGGCATCAGTGGCTGTGGACTTGGGCTTCTTTGCCGTCTTGGTCTTGGATGCTTTGGTCTTTTTTACCGTGGGTTTTGTCACTCTGTTGACTTGGTACATGAGGTCATTCAACGTCTTCTTTAGCTCATTGGCCCTCTTTTCGAGATCCTTGGTTGTGAGGACTGCGTCCTGGTGAGGCTTGAGCTTCTCTTGCTCTGCAACTCTCTCCTTTAGCCACGCTGAAGTAGAATCATACAACTCCTTTACAGTAGAGAGATCCAGACTGTCGTAAGGGTTCGTGACGGCGGTTTCGCTGGACTTGGGAGCTGACGATGTGCTCGTCTCTGGCTCCTCAAGGTCATCGGCGTCTGGACTCTCCGTGGTCTCCGCAACAGTTGCTGTGCTCGATTCGGTTGCGGCTTTGGCAATGCTCGAGGCTACTTTGGCAGAATCAGACTCTACTTTCAAAAGGTACTTCTGTACCTCGTCAAGCGATTTCTGCAAGCCTTTCAGGAGCTCTGGACGCTGATTACTTTCAGATCTCCGCGTTCTGATCGGCTCCACGAGCGACTTCAAGGCGTCGAGCTTCTCGGTAAGCACGGCCTTTGTAGCTCTTCCAGGCTCACCTGTCTCCATCCAGTCACGCGTCGACTGCAATGCCGCAGCGATCGAGTCTCGCTCTGTCTGAGTGCTTGCGGAAAAGTAATCTTGGTTCTCCAGGAAATCACGGACGAAGTAAGTGTAGCTTTCCAGCACATTTTGGGCTTCCTCACGTTCATAACGAGCCTTGTCAGAGGCATCAAACTGCTTCAGGCGGTCCAACATGATCTTGATTTGCTCCGTCGTAGGCTGAACGTTACCCGCTGGAGTCACGGACCACTGCAGATTGATCACCTCAGTGCGCTTCTTGGTAGTTTCGGGAGCCTTGGAGCTGGTAGCTGCGTCTGATGAAGTCGCGGTCTCACTACCGGTGGTCTGGGAAGCCGATGCCGTGGCATCGACTTCTTCGACTGGTCCTTCCTCGCCAGAGTCATCCTTCAAGGGCTCCTGATCTTTCTTCTTCCCAAGGCCAAGCCAGCCCTTGACGGAGTCTCCCATGCTAGATTTGGTGTCGTCTTCGACTTCGCAACTCACACTTCCTCCTGCGATATCGGGCATTCCATGAGATGGACTGAGACGGATACTGAACTTGGTGCTCATCGCGTCCTGGTCGCACCCGACACGGCGCGTCAGCTCGGAAACAGAGCTGGTGAGATTCTCCGATTTGACTTTCAACACAGGGAGGTCCGTTTCGTCAACATTCTGGACGAAGCTGAAAGTGAAGTCCTCCTTGTCCTTGAAAGTAACTTGCTTTGTAGTTGAGCCAGCGCCGACGGGAGAGCTTGCAGAGAACAGAGTCTGCTTCCGCTCCTTGCCTTTGTCCGAGTAGACAAGACTCGTGGCGTAGCTCGCAATATCCGAAGCACGGATTTCCTTCACCTTGAAGCTTGCAGAAAGACTTGCTGCCTTGAAAGCGGCGCCGAAGACGGCAGATTCATCTGGATTGACATTGCTGCGCAACTTTGACTTCTCATCGACAACACCCTCAAGTTGACTCTGCACGAAGGGTGTGCGAATGGCGCCGCCGTGCAGAATGATGGAGCTCAAGTCTTTCATCTCGAGTTTTGCCATTTTCAATGCGCTCTGGATTGGTGAAGCGACTCGGCTCGCATGGTTCGCTGCGAGCTTTTCAAACTCGGCACGGGTGAGCTTCACTCGTAGATCAATGTCCGGGAGGACTTCCTCGAAAGACGCGGTCGCCTCCGTATTGGCGCTGAGAATCTGTCGTACTCTTTCTGCTTCTTTGAAAAATCGAGACATGACACGCGCATTCGACTTGATTTCTTCCTCGGTGGTGCCGCGACTCTTCAACACGGGCTTTGTCAACAGCTTTTTGACAAAATCTTCCATGAGCACATGGTTTAGGCTGTCTCCTCCCAGTGTTCGATCCCATCCAGCACCAAGTACAGTCACCTCTTGTACTGTCTTGTTGAAGCGCCCAACATCCTTCACGCTCTTTCCCTGAAATCTCATGACAGTAGCGCTAGTTGACCCTGCGCCCATGTCAAAGACCAAGTGGTACTCAGGCTTCTCGCCCTTTGTCACTTCAGGAAACGTCCGACTCTTCGCGTAGTCCAATCCAACAGCCAATCCATCTGTTACGAGAGCCATCACGTCTAGGCCAGCAAAGTTGGCCGCTTTCACAATGGCACGCTTCTCGTCTGCGGTGTAGAACGGCGGGATGGTAATGACTGCGTCCTCCACGACACTTCCCTGACCTGCCATGTTCTCGGCATTGCGCTTGATATTGGACAGCTCCATGCCAATGAGCTCCTCTACACTGAACGGAGGTACATCTTCTGTAAATGCCGCGCTCTTGAAGACAGTCGTTCCAAGCTCTTGATCATGGGACATCTGAAGCGCGGGATAGCGTTCCCTGTAGATCGATGCTGTTTTCTCGCCTTGCGCATCTGAATGCAGTCCCAATAGCAGCTTTAAATTCGGGAACACCTCACTGGGCAGACGCCCTTGGAGAGCCAAAGCATCGCCGCCGTATGCTCGTTCGGGGAAACTGCCAGCTTCGGCCAGAATCTTGCCTTTGGAGTCTCGATTCGGCTTGAAAGCTACCGCTGCAATCTCTTTTCGTTTCGAATCCTTGGTCAAGACAATATCGAGTGGAATTCCGGGCTTGACAATGGCGGCTTTGATGTTGAGCGTTCCAAAGTCGATGCCCAGTACTGCTGCTCTCGCAGTCCCAACGAACAGTAGCAGGAGTCCAAGGCATAGTGTTATGGGTGACAGAGCGCCTTCGCGCCCTCCTCCAATGGGTGTCATGTCGATATCGAGATTGATCGAGTTCGGGCTTCGAGAGGTTGGTGTTGTCGCTCGACCTGGCGGGTATACGTTTAGGAAGGCATCGAATATTTGGAGATGTGACGAGATGACGGGTGCTTCGCCACAAGTGTAAAGTGTTGCTTAGGGTGAGAGAATGCAAGGTGTCTTTCTCTTTTGCGCTTTTGCAGCTTTTCACTTTTGGTCGATCGCATGTGCCAGTTGTCTTCATGGAATCCTTGTCACGCAGGAGTGACGTACACGGCTGATTAGCTCAGCATTCACACTTACCTTCGGCAGCCCTCAGACTAGTTAGAGACACTCAACAATGACACATACCATGTATTGAGACACCTTTTCTGTCTTATAAGTGGTAGCTAAGACTACTACGATTTGTCTATAAGTTGAATTTTTTCAACCCTCTTATACAACTAAGGAGTGCGGCACCCCGCACTACCGCGCGACATACGAGGACCTCGCTGTCGACGCAGCGCTTCCGCCACGACATACTACTAGAGTCTCTCGTAGTATACACTTATCTACTAACAAGCCGGCGTCTACTAGGGCATCCTAGACGAACGCTCGGCGTCTACCATCCTTAAGGCTAGCCTTACAACTAACTCGTACCGGTCGGAGTGCCTTCCTAACCGGAGCCAGTTAACAAACCCGGTAGACCTTCCTTAGAAGCAGCCCGGGATCCGGAGCGACTTCCCTTTTCTACAAATAGGCATACGCGTCTACTCGACGCCGCTACCTACCCGGATCGAAGAATAGGAGTTTCCTATCTTCGCCTCGTTACTACTTTAGCTAAGCCTGACCTGTCGCTATCGACAGTATAGCGGGCCAAGATTTATCGAACTTACTAAGCGGCCTCGCGGGCGACGCGTCTACTATAGATCGTACTACCGCTAGGCTAGAGGTTACTACCTACTATTACCGTTAGGTCCTACTCCGCTCGCAATCGGCGGTTCGTAGACCCTAACGTACTAACGGCTTATCGTAGCGTCTACTCTAGCTCTAAGGAACGTACTATTACCGCCTACGGAGGATAATCTCCGCTAGATAAGTCGAGTTAAGCAATACCTTAGATCTTACAGCGGCGAGTACCAATTCGCGGATTTGGACGACGAGCTACTAGTTTATTTCCTAATCGACAGATACGGCAGACTACGAGACTTCGAAAAAGAACCTACCCGGCGAAACGGTCGTAGTACTAGATCCACTCCCGCCCTAGTTACCGGATACCCTAACACTTAGGACAGTAATAGGGACGCCTTTCTCCACGCTATTAACGTAGTAGTTCGAAAGTTTCAACTAGAGACTACAAGAACAGCGTACGCTACGTGGAAGGCAGCTAGCCTTATATCGCTAGTAGACACGCCTGCCCCAAAGCTAACTAATAAGGCTACACCCAAGCCGGCAGCCTCGGTAGCCGCTCCTTCGCGAGTCCACCCGACTCTACCTCTCGGAACGCCGTAAGGAGAATCGACGCCGGCACTTAGGAGAGCCCTCTCCGATTCACAGCTTACAAGTCGGTACTAACCGCTCGAGGAAAGCTAACTCCTTAAGGCGGAAAACAAGATCCGTAGCCTTAAGGACCGCTTTTAACGTATCTCCCAAGCCGCCGATTAGGTTAATTAGACCGTAGGCGACGCCCATCCTACAAGGAAGATGCCTCTTTAAGTAGGCGTCCACCGCTCTAATAACTAAACCCTAGTCCTAGGCGACTATCCTAATAGTACCGACATCTCGGATGTCGTCCCCGACGACGCGCTCCCCGAAGCCCTTAGGGGCACCAACCTTACTAGAGCTTAATAGTAGGCTATTACAGCGTCCTTCCGACCGGTCACGCTACCTAACGTAGTAAAGACAGCTTACAAGGGTAAGTAGCCCGAGTATCAAGCCCCCGCTCCGCTACTACCTAACGTACAAGCTCCCTAGCCTTACAGACCTACCCTAGTACTTGTTAACTATACAGTCCCATCGGTAGCAGCCGTCTCTAAGAACGGTAGACGCCCCCCTTACCCCTTCTTACGAGACGAGTAGTAGCTTAAGGACGCCCGTACACTCTACTAAGGCTTTACTAACGCTAGGGCCGCTAAAGGCCTACAAACGCGTAGACGCGAGTAGGACCCACTTTAGCGGCGTTTTAACGACCTTTACGCCGAAGACTATAACGAGAGCCCGTAAGCGCAGTTATACGCCGTAGGAGTATATAACGACTATTATAGGCGTAACGAGTAGGGTTACGAGCTAGGATATGTAGCCGGCTCCTACGGTAGACGCTAGGAAGAATATCGACCGTTATACCGCGATTTTGACTAAGTATACGTAGGTAGACACCCCGTTACTAGTCCGGCCAGACCGTTCGAGCGTAAGGGCCGCTATAATTACCGAGCCTCCGACTACGCCTAACCGTCGGGTAGACGCCTACCCGTCGCTAAGGATACTATAGACCGAATTACCTACGCCCTTTAGCTTCTCGCCGAGAAATCTACTACTACTAGTACTAGTAGACTATCTCGTTACCGTTAAGCCTTCCGCCTATAAGATATCGGTTATTTCGACCTAGTATACACGGAAGACGGCTACTAGTACCCGATTATAATAGGCTCTAATAGGGCACCTATCTATACTACTACTATAGTATTTATTAACGCGCTTAATATAGCGGTACGAGCATTCGACGATAACGAAGTATTCCGTAGGAACATTTTCAAATGCTTACGCGGTTCCGCTATTACCTAGTACTACGGTAGTCTTACCGAAGCTACCCGGGAGTAGCTATACTAAGGATCGAGGATTAGTAACTAGATTAATCAAATCTAGTACGACTTTAAGCTAGATGTAGGAGCCTCCTAGCGTAAGATAGACTTACTTTACTATAGTTTTAACGAGGTCCGCGCTAGCCGGGACGTTTAAGCTTACGTTAATAAGTATTACTAGACAGCCGAAGCCGCCGGCATCTAAGCCGAGTACAACCGCCTTATATCCTACTATAGTTCTATCGAGAGTATATTAGCCCTCTCCCTACCCGTACCTACCCCTAACATAACGAGAGAAACATTTATCCGAGAAATAAGGTAGCGTTTGCCGTAGTAGTAGCGGCTGTACGGCGACCGGCCTAGTAGAGCCGGCGTATACAAGCCTAATATAGGTAGATATCCCTAGAATACTAACGGGTAGAGATCGAGCGGTAGAAGCCGCTAGCGTAGGCCGCCCGCCCGCTTTACCGGCAACCGTAACAATCTAGTTCCGTTAGCCCCAGTTAACAAACCCTAGTCTAACAACACGCAGCCCCGCGTAAGAGACCGCGACTAGAAGCTACCGCTTTAGAGTAACTTCAGCTCCGGCAATCGAAACGACCGAAGCGACCGCGACCGCGACCGCGACCGCGACCGTAAGCGGGACAAGGGTAGAAAGGAGAATTAGGATCGTAAGAGTACTCCGTAGGGCGCGTACTAGACTAGTACATATTAAGTCGACTTAAGCGACGAGAGTAGATCGGACAATAGAGCTAGCGGCGGTAAAGATAGAGACGAGTATACTTAGGACGATAGCTATTATACTACCGACGGTAGTAACATTAAGGATAGCGATTAGATCGGAATGGGATACGTCTAGACTTCTTACATTATTCCTAAAATTGTCTTACTTAAACCCGACGCATCGCCGCCGACCGCTCTACTAGCGGCGATATAGCTACTAACTAAGCCGATAAAGAATAAAGCTCCAAAATCCTTACTAAGGAAAGGAGCTACTAAGGCCAAACTATCCGCTTACCCGGACTGCGCCGCGACCTTTCCTAGTAATAGGAGGATACAAAAACACCGTAGAGACAAATGTACGAAGACCTCGAACCTAAAGTCCGTAGACAAAGCCGTAGAATCCTCGAAGCGCGCTACAAGGCACGCGCGTCTACCTAATCCCTCGTTAGCGAGGGCTACTTATCGGCCTAGCTTAGGGCGTCTACTACGAATAGGCGCTACATTAACGAGCGTAGAGCCGCTAAACGCGGCGGCCGGAGAGTCCGTAGCGCACTCCCCTCTACGTCTACTATCGCACCTAGCGACAAGAAGCGAGGCCTACGCTAAGGAAACCCCGGCGTCAAACAACCTCGTACCTATTAGCGCGCAACTACTAACGCGTAACGGTAAGACCGGAGTCTCTAGGCCGATAACCTACCAGCCACCCCTACTAGGTTCAATCCTCCTATCTTATACTTCACCCGGAGAGTATCGCCCCGGCTACGTATATAGGTAGTACACTTCGGTCGAGACCCGTATATAGGCTACACCGCGGGGAAATACTACCGTCGCGGTACTCGATAGTAGATACGGGACGACTTACGTCCGTAAATCCTAGTTCCTTAAAAATTACCCGTCCGTAGAAATCAAAGTTATAACTAACGGCGCGCTTACAATAAATAGGTTCGATTCCTAGACTAGGAATACGGAATTCGTAACGATATCTTTTTATATCCCCGTCTAAACGCCCTAAGGAACAGCCTATATAGCGCGAACGGCGGAACGCGAGGTTAGAGTCGCTAACGAGTGCCCGAGAGACGTCCTAATCGGTACCGACTTAATAGCTAACGAGGACATCGTGCTTAACTTCCGCTCGAGGCGTACCGAATTCCGAGGGCACGGGGACGTATCCGCTAAATGTAAGATTCGGCCAAATTTAAATACTAATATCTCTCGGCTAGTATATATAGAGAAGAGAACGGTAGTACTAGTACGATCTATAATGTTCGTACCGGTAAAGGTCAAGCCGCTAAAAGCGGAGAAAGACAAGTAGGGAACGATACATTCCGTAGATTCGGCCCTACAACCTAATCGCGACTACGACTTCCACCTAATAGAGGACGGGATCGCTTTCACTACTAAGAGCGGTTTCATCTACGCCTATACGGTAGACGCTAACTTCTATGCGGTACAAGTCCGTAATAATACCTCCGACCCTATCGTAATCGGAAGAAAGTAGCGGCTAGGGACGCTACAAGACTCTAGGATCGAGGGTAGCTACTACGCCCCGGCGGACGACGCTAGCGTCGCCGCGCTGACCGTATAGCCGGTAGATATTAGTATGGAGTCGAAGCTGTAGAACGGGGTAACAGTTTACGGCGAGCCCGAAGAGCGCTTAAAATTCGCCGAAATCGTCGAGCGCTACCCCGAGCTCTAGGGCGACTAGGGCCGTACGGTCCGCGTCCCCGAGGAGAGACACATAACAGTGCCCCTAGTCGACGGCTAGGAAGAGAAACTACTTACTACCTGTCCTTATAACGTATCTAACAAGGATAGGAAGGTTATCGACGAGACATTCGACAAACTATATAAGTAGAACAAGATAGGATGGTCGAAGAGCGCTACTCCCTTCGGTTCACTAGTCTTTGTGGTCTAGCGGACAGTTTATAACGAAGACGGGACCCCTAAACGAAAGTCTCGGGTAGTAGTCGACATTCGGGGGCTGAATGCGATATCTAGAAAAGACTCTTATCCCCTCCTACTTTAGGAAGACCTAATCGTACGCTTACGGGGCTGCTAATATATTACCGTCGTAGACGCCGTCTCCTTTTTCTACTAATAGATAGTAAAGGAAGGCGACCGCGAAAAATTTACTATAAACTCTTACCGCGGGTAGGAGCACTTTAACGTAGTAGTTATAGGATACTATAATAGCGTCCAATACGTCTAACGCTAACTAGACGAGATACTCCGCGACTGCCCTTTCGCCTACGCCTACATAGACGACGTAGTAATAGCCTCTACTACCTTCGAGGAACACTAGTAATACCTAGACGAAGTTTTCGCTAAGTTCGACGCTATAGGGATTAGCCTCTCCCCTAAGAAATCCTTTATCGGATACCCTATAACGACGTTACTCGGCTAGAGAGTAGACGCCTTCGGTTACTCTACGGACGAGGAGAGAATAGTAGCCTTACGGGGTCTCAAATTTCCCTACACAGCCGTACACCTCTCCTACTACCTTAGACTTATAGGGTAGGTACGTACGAAAATTCCCTATTATTTACATATCTCGGAGCCGCTCTAGAAAGAAAAGACTACCTTACTTAAAGACGGCCCGGTAAAAGGCACCGCCTATAGGAGTTTCTTATCTAAGGCGAAGGTTACCGAGACGCCGGAGCTCCGGAGCTTATTCGAAGCAATTTAATTATACTTCGACTAGCCGATGTGGCTTTGCTACTTCGATAAGAAGCGTACCCTATATATCGACGTCGACTGCTCCGGGCAGCGTATCGGCGTACTAGTTTATTACGTTAAGAATAACTACGGACCCGTTATAGAAGCCGAGCTAGTAGGGGTGGACGCTAAAGACCACCTCCTCGACGGAATGGTTGATTCTATACGGTAGCTAAAGAAGGCCTCTCGATTCCTAGATAAGGACGTCGAGCCTATTATGTTTCTTAGTAAGTAACTTACCGGTACGGAGTCGCGATACTAGCCTACGGAAATAGAGATATAGGGCTTAATATAGACTCTTAAGAAAACGAAACATATAGTAGACGCCGTATCTCGGGTCGTTACATTTACCGACCATTCCGTAGTAATAGCGATAGCTAAGGCCTCTTCGATAGCGAAGACGGTTTCCCCGGACCGGCGAAATAACAGACTCGTTACCGCGGCCCAATTTCTCTCGCAATTTAGCAATCTCGAGGTCGTCTATAGACCGGGGCGTATTTACAAAGTCCCCGACCAACTTAGCTGCCTAATAAACGAGTAGGACACCTAACTATCGCAGGATCCTAACGATAGCGGCCTAGACGAGATCGCGGTGCCTATATACTATACAGTCTTAGTAGAAATGACCGACGACTTCAAATCTAGGCTAGTAGAAGGTTACAAGAGCGACCCGGCTTAGGCCCGACTTAAACGAGTCTACTATACCGAGGAGCTTAAGGAGATAGCCAAGCTTAGGGCGTCTACTAACTTAGTAGCCGCGGGCCTACAACCTCTATAGCTACTCCCGTAACAGGAGTAGGGGACGCCTACAGCCCTAACCCAACCTACGGCCTAAGAAATCCGTACTATAGCTCCGCGCCCGTTAGATAACGGTACCCTTCGCTAGGACGGTTTTCGTTTCTATAAACATAACGACCTAATATATTGCCGCGAGCTTGACACCGGTAAGGACAGGTTGTACATTCCTCTATTATTAATGTACGAGGTCTTCGAGCTGTCCTATAACCGGCGCTTATACCTAGGTTTTCGCCGAACGCTTAAGAACATTCGCGTATCGGTATTTATTAACAAGCTCCATACCTACCTAAAGGAGTACATAGACCTATACGAACCTTGCCGCATAAACTAGACCCGGCGCTACGCTAAATACGGGGCGTTACGACCGATCGGTAGCCCTAAAATCCCGATAATAGTAGTAGCCGCCGACTTTATCACTTCGCTACCGCCGACATCCGACGGTTTCGATACACTTATAGTTATATGCTACAAAACCACCAAGCGTACTATACTTATCCTAGGGAAAGGCACGTAGACGGCTTAAGAGTAGGCGCTCGCATATTTGCGAGCCGTTCGCGAACGCGATTAGAGCATACCGCTAGGCTGGATTAGCGACATAGATAAATAGTTTATGTCCCAGTTTTAGAAGAGAATATTCGAACAAATAGGCGTCCGTCTTCTTATATTAACCGCGTACTATCCCTAAACGGACAGTTAGACGGAACGAACGAACTAAACGGTAAACATCGCCTTACGATTCTTTACTACTAAATACCTAAGCTACAGTTGGACCGATACACTTCCTTACATCCAAAGCATCCTTAACACCTCTAAGAACGCTATAATAGGATATTCCCCCTAAGAGCTCCTTTTCGGATTTAACTACCGGGTAGACGCGGTAGACTCTCTACGATTGAACGTTCCCGAAGACTACGCCGCACTCCGCGAGGAGTACCGAGACAATACTAACGAAGTATTAGTCTTCGCTACCGTAGCGATGAAATTACGATATAATAAGAAGTATAAGCCTATTACATTCAAAGAAGGCGATCTCGTCGTTATCCGCCTTTATAAGGGATATCGCCTCGACACGGGCGTCCCTACTAAGCTCTTACCCTAATATTCAAACCCGGTGAGAGTAAAGCGCGTAATTAACGACCTCGCCTACGAGCTCGACCTACCGCCCGGATTCGGCAAAATCCATCTAGTCTTGTTAGTATCCTAGCTAGAACTAGCTCCGGCGTAGGTGGATCCCTATAATAGACCGCGGGTCCACGTCTATAGCGTAGTCGACGACGCGGCGGGACAGCCGCGATAGAAACTAATAGAGCGTATACTTCAAAAACGTACCTATCCCGATTTAGGCCGCGCCTAGTATCTTATTAAATGGGCCGGGTAGGGCCTAAGCGAGAATAAATAGATGTACGCGGAGCAACTACTAGACGCCTAAGACATAATTAAGGAATACGAACACGACCGTAGCTCCTAGCCGCGACCGTTCAAAAACAGCCTAAAGCCCGAGGCCTACGTAGTAATCCTATCGCCTTACGCCCTAGCTAACCGGAGACTACTAGCTATACTTAAGCTCCGCAACCCGGGCAGGCTAGTAGCCGCTAATCCACCCGAGTCCACTAAGGACACTTAAGCGTAGCCCGTAAAGGACGGTAGAGCTACTACCGCTCGCGTTCGGCCTACGGGCGCTACGATTACGTAAGTGATCTAGGAGCAAGCGTCTACTACGCACAAGCGTATGTAGGCCGTATCGACGTAACGTCGTAATCGCGAGCCGAAGGATGCAGCCGGAGTAGCTAAGGCACCTACCGCGAAACCGACCTCGAAGAAGCTAGTATTAAAGAAGAGTAAGATCGTAAGATTCAAACTACCGGCAGCGGTGACGCGCTAGGAGGCAGCGCGTCCACTACGACTTACGTACCTAAGGAAAAGGAATAAGCGATCCGTTCGTAAAGCCTATTAAGGTAACCCGCCCCTACCGCTACCGGCGTCTACTAGCGGTGTTCGGGATCCTTTATCCTGAATTCTAACGTAAGCGAGTTTTCCTTTAGTGAAAAAGTTTTGGTACTACGGTAGTACTTAATCTCTTCGTTAACAGAACATAACTAAGGAAGACCTACCGCGATCTTGATAGAAACAGGACCAAATTCCTACAAGGCCTTCTTATTATAGAGTAACACAACGTACCTATAGCCGTTACGACTACATACGTCTACCGGTAACTTGGATGGAGTAGCGTATTTAAGCGTAACTAGGGGCGGCAAAAATTCCAAATTCAGTTTCACCCTTCTTTTACAAGCGCGCGCGTACGTACTATCTATAACGGAATTTCCTTCTAGGGCCGCCTAGTACAACTGCGAACAAACATTCCTATAACAACTATTCTACATACCTCGAAGGCGGCGCAAAACCGTAGTACCCTCTCTCGAACCCCGAAAAACACCTTATAGGATTAGCGAAGCCACAGATTAACCACCCCCTAATATCGACGACCGCGTCTACTAGCCGCTATCGCGCCGCCGTAATAGCCCTAAAGCGTAAAATACCTACTTAGGGCCCCGCCGAGGAAGGCACCGACACTAATACGGCGGTCGTTAAGTTCAATTAGAAGTTCGGATCTAAAGCCGCTAAACTTAAGGAGGTTCATACGGACCTCGTCGATACGAGTTACACCGCGGTTAACTGCTAGCTCTACGGATAGAAACGGGAAAAGACTAGCGTAGAGAAATTCAACGACAAGAAATACGCGCTTATTTATAACAAGGCTTTAGAGTCCTAGGACAAGGAGTAGACGCGTACAGTCAAGCGAGTAATAGGAAGAGCGGAGGAAACAACACTCCGGATACTTAGGGCTTGCGCCTAGGGAATAGAGAACAAGGATATTCCTACGCTATACGTTATAGAGAAGAGTACTTTAGACTACAACCTACTTATACCCGATATTATTAAGCTCCGAGCCGAAATCGCGAAGTAGAAGGAGCTCTACGATAGGTACATCTTATGCGCCCCTAGTACTACGAAGAGACGGGATTTCTCCCGCGAATGCGAACTGTAACTCCCCTTTATCGAGCATCGTCGCCGCTTCCCCGAGAAGTACTAACTAGAGGTGCCTAAAATCTAATACCCTACGGAGAGAAAGAAAGACGTAGCGGGTTACGGCCTAATTTATATAGGTAATACAATCTCTATAGAAGATACTACTAAGACGGAAGCAAATATAGCTAGTACCTAGCGTAAGAGGCTCGCGGATAGAGACGAAGTAGCTACGTAGTACTTACTAAAGACGGTAGATAACAAAACTAAAGTGATCGCCTAGCCTAAGGCCTAAGGCCCGAGGGTAGACAGTACGAAGATTAGCGCCGCATCCAGACCTATAACTAAGCTAAGGGCAAGGGCCAAAAAGTCCTTACAGCCCGCGGAGGTAGACGCGATAGACATTAACGATCCAGACGCTATAGTAGCGGACCAAGACGCTATAGAGCAAAGCGTAGACGAGCTCTCCGAAGTAGACGCGTACTTACGCCTAAAGCCGCGGCGGCGCAAGACGGCGCCTATAGACGATACGGCACTAATACCCCTACTAGCCCGTCCTTCGAGCCGAAACCCTAGTAAAGCTATTACCCGCGAGGATCTAGTTACAACCTTAATCGCCTAGGCGTCTACTCTAGGTCCGAACAAAAGCCCGATTAACTAAGACACGTACGCGTATATAGAATTCAACGCGCTCGCCGAGGAAATGTTCCGTACCGCGGGCCCCGATAACCGTATAGGAATAGCTAACTGTATAAACGCCGTATAGTAGGAGACATTTTCGATGCCGGCTTTTACAAGCCTAACTGGAACTCGCCGCTCGGTAGTAGTAGCTACGGCCCGGAAAGACATCTAGACTTTCATTAAAGCTACAGACGTCCCGATACAGATCTTTGTCTAAGCTTACGACAGGCTAGACACGGTATCTTAGAGTAGGCTCGAGGAGCCGATAAAGGACGCCGACCTAGCTCTACTAGATCCGATAGCTCTAACGATGTATAAAGATCACTAGTACGGTACGCTTATATAGCGTTTTCGAACAAGTATGTTTAGCGCTACTAGATTTCTATCCGGCCTAGCCCTCGACATCGTTAAGAGAGCCGTTAAAGTGCTAAACTCGTCGTATCCTAGCGATAATAAGGTCGAAGCGCTCGTATACCTTAAGTTCTTCCGCCTAAGTATTAGAATCCCGGGTAGAAGCGCGCTCGCCCTCCTTAACTAGGCGCTTACCCGTAGCTACGTAGCTAACGACTAACACTAGCGTCTACCGGCTAAGGTTATACCTCGTACGGTTAATTTCGACGACTAGGAATTGCGCCTCGCGCTCTTTAGCGCCGCGAATCTTAATGTCGACTAAGAGGCCCTTATCTAGCGAAGCACGCTAGATAACCTGTACGGAAAGGCGGCTGACGCGTCTACTATAGACGCCGTAGCCGCAATCGTAGTACCTATCCCTCCGAGGTTCCGAGGCGCCCTCGACCTAGCCCGAACGGATCGAAACATTATCGATATTGTCCGCTAGTATAAATTCTACGGTAGAAGCGCCCTTACCTTCCGCTCTTAGCTTACCTAGACTAAGCTCCCCGATAAGGCTACTCGTCTTAGTCAAGTTACCTACTATGTTACCGCGACTACGATTTACGTAGAGCGAATCTTCCTCTATATAATAGTAGGTAAGATTTACCTAGGCATATACGGCATACCTATGTAGCCAAGCTTCGTCGTCTTAGTAATGTTATCTAGCGTAACTAACTTACCGAAGATGGACGACGCTACGCTAGCGTAGGTAGCGTCTACCTCCGGAGACGCGTATAGGGTCCTACCGGGACTTAAGGAATACACGCCTACGGCGGTATCTAAGCTTTCCCTCGCCTTAAGCGACTTTTCATTCGAAGTAGACTAGCCTTCCTCGAGCGCTTAAATGATAATACAAGCCGGTCTAGACATTCCTCTTTAACTAAGACTACTATGCCTAGGGACTAAAGACGTAACAAACATCCTTAGAGGCGTAAAGATCTTCTATAAGTCCTTTAATTAACTTGTCGAGGAAAACCCGGCCGACTACGCCGCTACAGATGAATGGGTTAATAAAACCATTCCGCGTATTCTACGCCTACGATACGGCTTAGTCTTGGCTACGCTGTTTATTACTAAGCTCCGTAGCAAAGGCGAAAGCGAGATCACCGGAAACCTACAGGACCAAACGGCCGCTATATCTACCGAGGGCACGGCACAACTTTCGCCTAATGTAGACACCGCGTTCGGCCTAGCGGACTTTACGGCCAGTATGGCCCGGCAGCCTACACCTCTACACGCTAAGGCGTCTACCAAGAAGCGCCCTTTCCTCGGACCGACCTTGCCTAAGCCACTCTCTAAGAACTACGACGACATTAACGAAGCCTAAGGAAAAGCGATCGTCGAATGGTTTTTCGCACTTCCAGACGACGACGCCGAACGCCAGGCTACTGCAGGCGGCATCCAGACTACGGTGTCACTTGTGCTTCAGGCGGCAGAGTTCTTTGGACCCAAATGGGACGAAGCTACCCACAAGCTTGTCCCGTACGTACGAGAGAGCAGCGAGCGAGGAAAGCCGCTTATCACAACCGGCGCAACTGAGGTCACCGCCGACTTTATCAACGACAACTACCACCTATTCGAGTTCATGCCTGCAGTGCTTAAAGGCTGAGTAGCGAAGATGGGCCGTCCGGCGCGCGTCCACCGGCCAAGTACGATGGTACGGGAGGGTCTGATGGTCTGTGGATTTTATGGAACGAGTCAGGCGTCCACCCTACTCAATTTCAGAAAAGGTATTGGAGGGTCTGATGGTTTGTGGACTTCATGGAACGAGTCAGGCGTCCACCCTACTCAATTTACTCACCGGGACGGCGAGCTTTCTTGGGGGGGCACTTGTCACGCAGGAGTGACGTACACGGCTGATTAGCTCAGCATTCACACTTACCTTCGGCAGCCCTCAGACTAGTTAGAGACACTCAACAATGACACATACCATGTATTGAGACACCTTTTCTGTCTTACAATCCTTTAGATTTCGGGGGTCCGAAGCTCGGACCTTCCATCTGGTTGTCCACTGTGAATCCATCTTCACTTCACACATCACACTTCACCCTTCATAATTTCAGCCACACTTGCCTTGCATAGCAATTCAACCAAAGAAAATTGGTCCGATCCAGTGAGAGATATGGAATGTCCCCGCGAGCAAGAAGTCAATTGCACCAGGCCGACGATAGCAACATGGGCAAATGGCGGAGAAACATGACAACAGCCCACGAGGTACTGGCCTACTGGACTTCTGGAGATAACACTCGGGACGAAGAAGCGATTCAGCCCCTCGGACACGCCTAGAAGAGACTGCAGACCATCGCATTGCTTCTGAAGCGCTTCCGAGTGAATGACTCAGGCTGGCTCCACAAGCTACAGGAAAAGCTCCAAGCTCCTGACCGATCCTGGGCTTGATGTGAGAATGCAGCTCCGTGACGCCTGAGAACGATGGTGACCGGGATGCTGCATGCCCGGCGAGACGTGCCTTCCCACTGCTCAAGGTCATCGGGAGTCGGCGTGTTGCTGCGTTCAAGGTCAACCGCATCGCAGGCCTACATCTGCCGCTTGAATTGGTCGACGGCATCGAGGACCTCCGTCAGGGACGGCGATATCTCCTTCCAGTAGCTGAAAAGTGCAGCATTGCTACTGCAGAGGTTTACATCATGGTTGACGATCGACATGGCTCCACCTGCGTCCATCCAAATTGTCCCGGCGAGCGTGTTCAAGAATATGCCGCTGCACGCGCTTCTTGCGTGGCCTGTCAAGCGTTGCTCCCGTGCAACTTGCATCTTAGCCTGTGTGGGAGCACTAGCACAACAGCACGCGTCTTGCTTGGGGCGATAAGCTGCTGACGATCTGGACCAGACCTGAGAGGCAGATTTTAGACCTCGACCTTGAATTTGGCGAGCAGTCTGCTCTCCATCGCTGTCTGGAGATTAGCGTCATGGCGATCCGCAGGAAGTGAATAAGGCACAAAAAGTCGAAGAGCAGACAGGAGGCGTCGACCAAAGGGCAGACTCCGGTTTTACGGAATTGACACTTGATCAGGGCAACTCGTAGTGCCTGGTATTGGTGCCACTATAGTATTCAACGAATGCAAGAAAATCAGAAGCAGCAAAGTTCCCCATCAAAAACCTTTGTTCGTACCCTCACCAGCACAAAATCAGAAGCCCAAGGAGCACCTCGGCATTGATCGGAATGGATCTCGGAATGGATCTCGGAATGGATCTCGGAATGAGCGGAGTGGAGCCGGAGTAGCGCACAACCTCAGCTCTTTCTCAAGCTGGGCACATCCCCAACGACACCGCATTCTGTTACTGTGTCACTCTATTAACATGATACTATTCTCATCGATTGAGCAGACATGTCCGTGGCCGAGCACAGACGTAATGGCAAGGCCGCGTCCTGCGAACCTTGCAGAAAAGGCAAAATTCGGTGTAAGCGCACCGGCAATCGTTCCTCGCCTGACAAACTGACATTACACTCCGCTCTCTCTTAGGTGACCATCAGCGGCCCGTATGCGGACGCTGTAAGCGTCGCGGACTGGTTACACGATGTTTCTATCACCCGGCTCCTCTGACTAGGCCGCGTACTTTCGACGAAGAAGCGACAGCTACTCGGACTTCGAATCGCACTAGGAGTTACACGCCTACAGCAAGTCCTCCAAGAACTGCTGTCGCTCCTGACACAAGCATCAATGCAGCGCCGTTGTCACGACCAAGTGCGATCTCGCATGGCGTGCAGACGCTCTCTCTCCCATGGTCGCCTATGACGCCCAATTCTCAAGGTCAGCTGCTCCCGCCTCATGGTAGACCGTCTTTCGAAGGCCCGTTCCGCGAAGAGAGACTCAGGCCTGTGAAGGATCTGCTGCGCCACTTATCCCACTATCGCTTCATACAGAAGCTGCTGGTCAATTATGGCTTAAACTCTCAGGCGGCTAATGTGCCTGCGCCAATTCTTAATGCTTTCGGCGAATCTCTAACGCAGACCGCGTCCAAATACTCTCTTGACGGCACTGTGGATGAAGTGGAGACATGTCGTCTCGTGAACGATGTATTGCGTAACACTTCGAAGCCCATATCCGTCACACCAGATCTAGACTGGAAACGGTTTGTGGCTCTCTTTACCGGCGACAACTTACGGCTGGAAGCCGTCGGACTGATGTACGCACTGACTGCCCGTGCATGCTTACTGGGTCTTGCATGGGACGACGATAAGCGAGAAGACTTCGTTCACGCCTTGCGCAATGCAAGTGCTACTTGTCTAAACATTGTGCGCGAGATCGCCCCCAACATCACGGACGTCCTATTGTGGCATTCGTTTGATCATGTCAGGCTTTGCACCCATATCGATGGAGATGCTAGTATGTGACAAGGAACGTACAAACTACATTTGCAGTGCTTGCTTGCTGATTTCGAGAATAGGCTTGGCCGTCTACAGGCGCCTAGGGGAATTGAGTACCGATGTCTTCGAATGTGGCATCCATCGAGAATCGACTATCACGGCAGACACACCGGTTTTCCTAGCCGAGTGCAAAAGGAGAACCTTCGCCGCCTGTTACCACATAGACAAGTTTGTGTCGACTCTGATAGATCGACCGCCCCGAATACCCAAACGATACTCTGATTGCAAGATGCCTCTTGACCTTGCGGACCACGACCTGCTAGCCGAGCCGGCGGCACTGGAAGCTGCGAAACGCAAGCTGACCATCGAAGGCTGGAATAGTGCAGGGCACTATGTTCCAACATCATGGCAGCGTGTACGCTACATGTTGGGCATCCTCCGAGAAGAAATTCATGAATTTCAGATCCAGCCTTCGAGCCAGGAGAACACGCTCAATCTCAGGTAAGTAGACACATGCCTCGGTAACCTTTACTCCAGCCTCTACGACAAGGGGAAAATTATTGAGCGGCCGCTGCGGCTGGCTTCATCTTGTTTCTTGTTTGACTCGGAGTGACTCTGGTCTGGCTACGAAGATCGGAATGCAACTACCTTGGCACGTGGCAAGACGCTGTGCGCTGACGTCTTTCGCAGGGATCTCGCTCGTCGATGCCGAGAGTCGCAGGAATCGCTACCGTCTCACCTTCGCTACGATCCGCAGTGCTGGCACTCAGGTCTATCTGTGAGCATCTGCCTGATGCTGACGGTACTACACCTCAACTACCTCCAGAACTACTTCCAAGTCCAGAGACTCCTCGCCAAGAGCGACATCGAGGCCTCAACTGTTGTGCTTCAAGTTTCGGCGGAGTCTTTGGCCACAGTACTACAGATTGGAACTCATTTGAATCGAGCTATCTTCATGGTGCATGATTTTCCATACGTGGTAAGCACTTCGCACGGTACGGCGATACTTCCCAAAGCTAACAGAATTCAAGGTGCTCTGTTACGGCTTGCCAGCTGCCGCGATTTTGATGACCACCCTGCAAAATGTCACAAAGAGCTCCCCCACAGGCACGGAGTCCTCTCTGCCACCGGGCTTGAGCAGATCAACTCTTCTCCGACATCTGTCCGTCTTCATATCTCACCTCGACAGCATCTGCAGTCCGGGAGACGGCAACTATGAGCTCTGCATTCAGGCATCAAAAGTCTTGTCTCGCATTCTAGACGAGATATTAGACACTCCGAATGCTTCGTCATCAAGCACCTTTCAGGAAACACCGGACTTGCTTACAGCATCAAACGCGAATGTCGCAACGCAGGCCAACACTGACAACATGAGTGTAATGATGGATATGGACAATTTTGCCGACAATGGCGAAGACTTGGATGGGATCGACCTCGCAGCTTGGGTGAAGAGCATCGATTGGACTAGCATTGGCGGAGAATTCAGCACAGTTTAAACGCAAAATGCGGAAGAGTTGGATGTGATGGTGCGTTACTTGACTAGAAGGCTTTCTCGAGCCCGTCACGGAGCGCTCCTGTTGGCCACCGCTCTCACCACATGTTCCTCGAAGTGGATCACCGGGCTGTCACCTTTCCCTGTCTTACAAAGCATTCTTACGAAGAACTGACGAATCGGAATGGCAGGGGTGCACTCCGCGTCCTTCGGACTGGGGTCGGAATAGGTCGCGGAGTGAGATCGGAGTAAAGAGACAGGTCCTTCTCATATGAAAGGATCTCTGCAACTGGGATATATAAGCATGGGATGCGGAGGACTCTCATCGCTGTCATCACCATCGCAATCCATCTCTCCGCGCAACGAACAAGTACGACCAAACCATTCTGTCGACATACGGCAACTCGACGACAACCTGCTAGACGACTGCATCGATACCGTAACACGAAGCAAGACTTTCGAGAATATTTCTCCAACACCTCCGCACTCAAGAGCCACCATCGCGATGAGCAGTAGATCGTCCGTCACCGAGACCTGCTCACGACCAAGCCGAAGAGCATCCATGGTCGAAAACATCAAGGCAACTGCTAGCCGCGTCAGTGCGAGGAAATCGTCCATCAAGATCGATGATGGTCTCTCCGCGGGCGAGAAGCAGGCAGCGAGAAGGAGTGCGAGTATCGATACTCGGACGCTTGCTGAGGTCTGGAGTCTGAGGTAGCTAAGGGGTAAGGTAAGCATTGCCAGGAGCTTGTGTGCTGGCATTGAGCTGATTGTTTTAGATGTGGTTTCGCTCTTTACGTTTGATCGCAAAACCTTTCTGTTGGCGTTGGAGCAGCGGTCTGTGGATGGTGATGATGAATCAACGCGAGGAAGTATTGAGATGCTTCAGTTCGGAAGGATTTACGTTGGACATCACAGAACAAGTTTTACCTGGACGAGCTCTGCTGGCATCATGGCGGTTTCAAAGACTGAGAATCACAGCAGCAATCGAGCGGGACACCACTGCGGAATCACTACGTCGCTAAAACACTCGACGCGCATGGAGCTCCACCTCACATGGTATCTGATCCGATCCCCGCAAAAGAATCAAGACAACTATGACACGACGAGCAAATGTGAACCAATCGACGATCCAGGGAAAAAGAGATTTAGCCTAAAAATGATGGATGGAAATATGGAAAGAGTTTGGGAGTTGTCTCAGCAGAGAGAATACCACGGTCCTGTCGCCCCGCGCCAAGAACGAGATTCCCCACAATGTGCGTGATATACATGTAGATGTGACTTCAGGGCTGCTCGTTGAACGGCCATCTGTAAATGGACAATCCAGACATGGCATATATCACGGCAAAAGGAATTGTCGTTCATGGCTGCTGAAGATAGACTACATACATACGTACCTCCTCATAACCCCTTCTCAGGCGGCAGAATAACTAGGGTCTTCAGACGCTTCGAATTGTCCACGAGGTTGGTGTTTGCGAAAGCGAAGGGCATGGTAGCAGCATTTGTCTCGTAGCCCCGCCGTCCGTTAGGCAGGCAGGCAGTTGCAATCGGTATAACTGCGTGCATCCATCATCATCATCATCCCGCAATTTTGAAGACAGATCTGGGCATCTCTGTCGATCGCAGTGCGTCGATATCTGACATCTCGTCATTATCGCGCGGATCAGACCGGTTGAATGTCTTGTGAGAAATGCGATGGATGCATCGGAGAGTGTTTCCAAGCTTGGTCGGCTCTTGGGATGAATGGATGTGTCAGGATTGATGAGAATGTGAGGAGATGAGAATAGAATAGACGAAAGAACGATCGATCATTTCCATGGTTACAACCAACAAGCTCCTCGAAGTCTCCACCTTGCAAGAGATCGATTGCAAAGGGGGAAGCACAAGGCTGCAGGATTAGCACAGGCACCCAAATTGCCTGGAAAATAGTGGCTTGCAATGTCTCAGGCCATACCAGACAGTGGCTTGCTGGAGCGGGAATTCCTATTGGTCGACGGCAGCCACTCTCGCTTCCGCGAAGGGAATGGTTCGACGGAGACAGCGTGACGGGGAAAGTCTAAAGTCTAAACCGCTTCTTCAGCCTTCAGCCTCCACCATGGGCCGTGTGTGCTGTGTGTGGATCTTTCGATGGCAGCTGAACCACGCGCGCAGCGCATGAGCAAGCACAGACAAGGCTGCCACGTTGTTCCCAATGGATCCTCCCTCACGGCTGCAGGGCTGCAGTGTCAAAGGGCTCAGCTGGGTCCGTCCCTAGACAGGCGGCAGCCATGGGCATCGGAGTCGCCTAATGTGTATCATCTCTCCAAAAACCAATTTCTGCGGGTCCAGTGCAAGCGAGGGGGTTTGCTAATTGCAGCGAGCGGCTTGTATAGGTAGAGAGCAGCCTTGGGGTATAAAGTCGGCGTGGAAAGACCAACTGGGAATCCATTTCAGCATCAAAGCAGCTTCCTCCACCACAACAACCAAGAGCAAGAACCACACTATCTACAACAATCTCCTCCAACCAGCTTCAAAGCTCCTCCATCCATCCACACCACACCACACCATACCAACTCAACGCAAACTTCAACAAGCAACAATCAATCACATCACCAAACAAACCATCAATCATCAACAACAACAACAACAACAACAACAACAACAACAACAACAACAACAACAACAACAACAACAACAACAACAACAACAACAACAACAACAACAACAACAACAACAACAACAACAACAACAACAACAACAACAACAACCCATCAAAATGTCCACCACCAAGAACATGACCGCCCGCCCATCCATCGGCTCCCCCCGAGTCTCCGACACCAGCATCTCCACCACCTCCAGCCGCTCCAGCCGATTCAGCCTTGCGTCGCGAGAATTCAAACGCCAGTCCAAGCAGCTCCTCGTCGAGCCCTGGTACGGCAGCTACCGCTCGTGGCTCGCGCAGGTCGAGAGGGACGAGCAGGCCATCAAGGCCCAGAAGGGCAGGAAGAATTCCTGGTTGGCGGATCTCAAGGGGACTTGCTAGATCTTTTTCCTTGGCTTATGCATGAATGAATGAATGGATGATTGATTGGATGGTTTTGGGAGTCGATAAGCAGGCGCGGCATGGTACAGCAGTGTCGCTGTGGGGGAGCCCGAGTTGGCGTTTCACGGAAAGCTTGTCCTGCCTGGTTAGCGAAAGGGCGTTGAAGGGGATCCGGATTTGGAGATTTGCGCGCATCCTCACTGTTTGGCATGTAGATACCAATAACCCATGAAGTTTGATGAAGAGCATTAGAAACCTTACTCGTCTCACACAAGGGTCTTTCCTCGAGCTCCACCGACGACCTTTCTTTCCGGTGGAACAATTGCGGAAACTGGGCCAATCCCCGGTCTGAACGGGTTTCATTTCATCGCAGCTGCATGAGCTCAGGGTATCACTTTGTTGTTTTTTAAACCACCAGGTACCACCAACACCAGTTTCCTACTCCGTATCAAATGCTCCATCCTCGCAAGCCGCGATTCAGCCATAGGTCACAAGATCAGCTCCCTGCGGCGCTTTCCAGGTTGCGATATCCGGCGAGAATGCACAGTACCATGATCCGCCCGCCCGCCAACCACCAGTGACGCACCGAGCCGCAATGCCAACCCTTTCCATCCATTCCAGTGCCAGCTCAATCTCCCAAGCCCAGAGTTTGCGATCGTGTGCCCGTTCCATTTCTTTCGCCGTGGAGCCAGCTCGGAAGACCAAGAGGTGAAGAATGGACCGCAACACCATGTCCCAGATGTCGTCAATAAGATTTCCGTGAATATCGGTCCAGAAAGGAATGCGGTGATCTTTCTCCCCTGCAACAAGATCTGCCTGGCTCGGCACTGGAACGCCACGCTTCAAAGCATGATGCGCGTTGAATTTAGACGTCTTGGTGTATACAAGTGGAAACTTGAGCATGGCCGCATTCACCTTCTTGGTCTCATAGTTGGTACCGCTATAGCTCCAGGGAGTGAATTTGGGAAGCGGAGCATCGAAGTTGTTGTTTCTCTCCGGTAATGCAACAGTCAGCTTCAGCTCTCCTTGAGCGACCAAGTTGGTGAGTATCACATATTCCGGGTCCGATGCGGCGGGTATCAATTGCAACTGATCGTTGCGTTCCAGATACTGCATGATATGGCTCCAAGCACCAGCGACATGACGCAGGTAGGTGTGTTCGTCTGGCTTGGCCGGCCACCTCCGGAACTGCGAAAGCACGTCGTTGGAAAGCTCGAAGTTGCGGCCTGGCAAAATACTCTTGTTGCTACGGGTCAGTATATGCGCGTCTGCCATTGAACGTGTGGCTCTCTCGACATCAGACGCCTGGAACGCATTCTTGATCTTCTTCGAGGCCTCAATACTGTCGTAATTCCACTGCTTCGTCACAGCAATCGCCCGAGCCCAAGATTTGAGCAACATGTCTGATTGGGAGTCTTTGTCTGACCCCACCTGATTAGGTAAGACACTACTGTTGTTGTAGCGAAGCGCTAAATGTCTACGACCCAGGTCTGTCGGCGTCGTAAAGTATTCATTCTTGCTGAGCTCGAAGAGGGGAGCGCGCTCCAGTATTTCAAACTGCTCCTCAAGTTTGCTTTTCGTGACCAAGCCGGGAATTCGGTAAGATCCCTTAGATGATTCCAACCAGGCTCTGGTCTCTTCAGCCCACTGGAACAGAGATGGCCAATCTGTGGCGCTCAAGTTTTGAAAGTCGAGAACGGGAAGCTCATCATTTTGATACGCTTCCAAGAATGGCTCACGAAGAGCATCTTGCAATCTGTTGGCGGTCGCCGAATGCAGCTTGCGAATTGTCGACCAGCGTCGGCGAAGAAAATCACCGTCGTGCCGAAAGCTCAAGGCATGAGAAACGATGCCCCAACTTATGAGTGATTGATTCACTCCACCACAAACAAGATTGACCAGCGCGATAGCTGTGACAAGACGGGACGTGTCCTTGAATTCCGCAGAGGATTTCCGGTCACGGTTGGTGATGTCGCTGCCAGCCTTGACGCGAACCTTAGCAGTGCCTGGCACGTAGTCGACGTCTGAATTCCCGAGATCTTCGTCTGCAGCGGCAGTTTGTTTCGCTCGAGACTTGTATTTCCGCTTGGGTTTGCTTGGGGCAACAAGAGATGCTAGATTTCGCACCTTCAGCTTGACCAAACCAGAGCGCCTCGAAGCTGTTCCGGAAGCATCCTCCGATGAGAAGTCCTCGTCACTCTCAGATATATTCTCACCATTGCCTCCTTCGCTGGGAACAAATTCATCTGTGTCGTCATCGTCGTCAGGCTTGCGGCCACGATGAAGGTCCGAGGAGACCCAGTTTCTCTGTCTTCGGCGATTGTCGAGAAGTTTTAGCGTTGCCGCGTCGCCACTTTCGAGCTTTGCTTGTTCGCCGTCATTCTCTACCATCTTTCTGAGCTGCTGCAACTTTGCAGCATCACGTTGTTGCTGCAACCGAGCTTGCATAGAAGACGATGAAGATCCAGACTTCGTCACCAGTCTTTTTGAGGCACCAAAGCCTTGCATGAGCCCATCCAACCGATCAGCACGGTTCCGCAGAGTCCTAGAGTCAGGCGTAGACTCAACATCCGCACATCCCGAACTACTGAATGTGCCGCTGGTCTCATAGTACTCTTGCCTTGGACGAAGAAGTAATGCCGATGATGCACGGTTTTGCTGTTCAGTCATATCGTCGAACGTCATACCGCCATCAGCATCTCGGCTCCTACGTGGTTCCTTGCCAATTGAAGTGTCGACAGACCCCTTCATTGTTGAAGTAAAGCGTCCCGTGGTCGTTTTGGTTGGATGGTCGAGCCGCATAGTCTTTACGAGTCTCTGATAGGGCCTCAGCTTGCTGGGGACTGCGGTTGAGTCGTGCCAATAATTGCCAAGCTGCATCTCACCCTGCATGGCGGCTTGCCCTGGACTGATCTCTTCATCATCATCCTCGTCGGCATCGTCGGATTCCCTACCGTTGCCGTTGTGGAGGGCAGACCGTTTTCGTTTGACACCAGGAACAGCTACATCGTTGCCAAGTCCGCTCGGTGATTTAGTTCCCTCACGTCTTGCCCCGACACTTGGAGCAGAAGCAGTAAGTCGTGTACCCTTCTGCGAATTGCCCATCTTGGCAATGATCTCGTTGCTGACCTCAATGCCAGCGGGGATGAAAGGGCTTGGAAAGGCGCTAACCATGTTTTTACGCAAATCTTTGACTGGTTGCGAGTACGGGTCGATATTCGGTTCCAGGAGAAGTAGACGTTTGATCAGCATGCCAGTGCTCGTCTTGAACTGAAAAGTGATCTTCTTGAGCTTTTTGCTGTCCACCATGTTTCTAATGATCAGCTCGATAGTTCTTTGATCCAAGTCTTCGCTATGTAGCTTCTTCCAAGCTGTGGCTAGGACATACAAAGGCTCTTCGTTCCCTGGGAAGCAGCCATTGCACGAATGCAACGCATCAAGTATGATGGATTGACGCTGATCAGCAACACTGCCCTTTGCTCTCGCGGTGCGATTGTCGAGCTTCTCTTGTCCTGCGCCCTTCTCCTTTTCCTGCTGCTTCGTATTTGCAGGCGCTGGAGCGGAAGAGTTGGAATTGTTGGTATTGGTGTCGATATTCATAGGATCTTCGAACGGCATAGGGTAAGCCTCATCAAGTGTGGACACATGTTGACGTCCAGTGGCATGTTGGCTGATACCGCCGGGTTTCCCTGTTCTGCTTGCTGGGCTTAGGCTTGGTGCTGCTGGATTTGTCGTCGGCGGCGCATGGTTTGGAGTTGCTGTTAGGCTGTTGAAACTGCGGTAAGGCCGAATAACTGCCAACGGCGATGGTACACTGTAAGGACGAACGATCGCCAAAGGTGTCGATACCTGCGTCCGAGACATCTGAGAAGTAAATCGCTCTTGTGAGGGAAACGCAGACCGATCAGCATTCTTCTCACGCTCTATCGGCTTCGCACTTCCTGAAGCAGACGGCTCGGCCACTGGCGAGGCTCTCTGGTCACCCAGCACATTTCGCTCGGCGCTTGGAGGTACCTGATATCGCGGGCCGTCATACTCTGTGTTGTGCGCAGGGATGCTACGTCGTGGTATAGGAAGCCTCGCAACCAACGACTTGCTCTCGGCCGGCGAAGATGACTGCCTCATAGCCGATGGTGGAGCATTGATACCACCAGACACTGGTTCAGCTGCCTCGCGAATTGTCGCAGCCCTCCGTGCATACCACGCTTCTGCTCCAGGACCGTACACTTTTGTCTTCATCTTTGTAGTGACTGGCGGCAGACCACGCGCGTACAGACCTGCTCCTCGATGGTGAAAAGTCTCATTCGGGTGACGCAATACATAATGCAAACTGAGAGCTGGCGTCGATTGCAGGTACGTGTTCCCATCGTGTGATACGGTAGGGGTAGTGGGTGTAGTAGCAGCGGCATCGTAATCTTCTTGAGGTTGACTCTCTGGTGACAGACGAGCTGGCTGCCCAACATCATCTGCACCAGTTATTGGCTCGTCCTCTCCAGCATTGACGGGCGCAGGAGGGCCAGCACTGGTGGACGCTCCTTGATGGACTTCAGCCTTGGGGGTTTCCGCGCTTGGACGCTGCACGCTAGAGAACTCTGCATTCAAACGCTCGCTGTTTTCTTCTACAGTGGTGTCGCATGGTGCGACGGCCTGAACATGATTCACAGGACTGCTTTGGCCGCCGTAATCACTAGCCGGAAATATCAAAGTTGGCCCATTGGCTTGTAGAGCTGATTCCAGGCGCGCACTGGATGCCTCGTGGCTTTCCGTGGAACTACGCTTGGGTAGGGGAAGCTTGACCAAGAGCGCTCTTGTGGCCGGGGTAACAGTTGCTTCGTTGACTTCTTGCTCGATCGACAGGTCTGACGGTTCTGACGCAATGAGTTGTTCTAGCTCTGCAATTCTTGTCCAGTGGTCCGCTAGCTTGCGTCCTCGCTTAGAGCGCAGCTGACGGAGCTGCGCTTTCGCGCTGATCAGAGATGGTCTCGGCGGCGCAAGGGCAGTGTACGACGCCGGCAGTCCATGATTGATCGTAGTTGCTGCTTGTTCCGGTAGCGTCGGAGAGCTTGTTGTCTTTGTCGTCTCTGTCCGTGCCTTTGTAGCTGATCGGTCCGGCGTAGCGTTCGAAGGTGTAAATTTGATGATGTCTGCTACAGGTAGACTGGAGCCAGGAATAGTCCCAGAATGTGTGGGATCATATTCACAGTTGCGCCCAGCTGATTCATCACTCATGTTGTTCACGACGTATTGCACCTGTGCTGACACAGTAGCCTTCGAGGGGCGGGTTGGTAGTGGTTTAGCAAGTGGGAATGCAGCTCGGGAAGTAGATTGCGCCTGTGGTGTGACCTCCTGTGACTGGCCAGGCAAGATTCTATCGGCGTTTGTAGAGGAGCTAGCTGTAGCACTTGGCTCACTGAGTTCGTCTACTCTATCTTGCGAAAGGCGTGCTGAATTCGACTCTTCTTGACTGGATTTGCTCCCAGGCGCAGCCGTTTCATACCAGGGCGCCCTGGCACTCAGCTTGCCTGGTGAGGCCCTCAGTAAGTAAGAGCCGCTGCGAGAGGCCATTGTCGATCCAGGGAAGGTGTTGAAGATGGAAAATGGCTCGTACGGAACCGAAGAGGGGCCTGGAGGTGCGGAAGAAACAGGAGAGCCGTTCAATCCCATGGGTCCGGACGCACCCTGCTCAGGCACAGCTGCGCGTTGGCTGAGAGAGGTTGGATCTATACCTTGCGTGGGCAGCCGTTCCACCCGAGCCATCTGTTGACAGTGGGTAGCATTGTTGACATGAGAAGGCTGTGTGGTCGGAACTAATACTCCCGCTAGAGGTCTGGAAGCCGCTGCGGGCGGGCGGGCGTCAGGCACCTGTTCCTCCGCTTGAGACTGCACTGAAGCTGAAGCTGGCCATTGTTGCTGGCTCTGAGGTGGCGATACTGCTGTTACTGGATGTTCCGGTGTCGGTTGCTTTTGCGTTGGGACGATACTTGCTGTTTGTTCTGACTGGACAGTTCGTGAACCTTGGGGTTGCATAAGTCCCTTAGCTGACGGATAATTGGGCTGATCGAAGCGGCCTGTGTCCCCAGTTGGCACTCCAATATTGGATTGAGGAACAGAGCTGTCTGGTCTATCTTTGGACGAGGGGACATCGGCTGCTGTGACAGCTTTTGGCTCAGCGCGCTTACGGATCGGCGCATATCGAGGACCGCTGTCGTCTTTAAACCAGGTCAATTGTTTCAGATGAGGAGTCTTGACCACCGCAAGAAGCGATTTCCTCGGACGTCCTCTCCGGATGAAGTTCTCCAACTTCGATTTGCGAGCCTCGGGCGGGTCGATATACACACCAGGCTTGACTTGGGCAAGTATGTCTGCTTTGATCTGGGCAACACGCTCTGGCGGTATTTGTTCGTGGTCGTCGTCTTGTTCGAGCGAGACCGAGATAGATGCAAGATCAGTTGCTTGTTCCGTTGGCCCCCCAGAGCTTCGAATTTCAGCTGCCTTGCGTCGTATACTGAGCCTCATCTCAACTCTTGCTCGTCGCTCTGCTGTCGCCTGTGCGGCTATTTCGTACTCTTCACGTTCCTCTTCAGTAATCTTGCGCTTCTTGACAACAGGAAGTTCTGGCAGGAGATACTTCTTCTTCGCACGAGGAGTTTCCGCATCGGCTGCAGGGGTCGAAGATGCATGATTCTCTTCACGATTGGTATCACTGCCATCGAGCTCGCCCTCAGGGCGCCGACGCTTGCGACGAGCTTTCCTATCGCCGTCCGCTCGGGGTGATCGTTTCTGCCTTTTCTTTTGAGACCCTTCAACCTCACCCAACGCTGCGGCCGCCTCAAAGTCGTCGACACGTACCCTCTTCCCACGGGTAACACGCTTAGCAGGATTGTCGCTGCTTTGCGAGGGACCAAGACTTCCATCCTCCCCTCTTGCCTCGTCATCATCGACGTAAGCAGTGCGCTTGAAATTACCAATCCAGGCCTTTGGAGCAGACACATTCGTGTCTGCAGCGTCAGTCAGCTTCGCGCCCTGTGTGAGCTCTGTAGGTTCGGCGGAACTGCTCAAGACAATGACGGGAAAGCCCCACTCATCAACTTCAGAGTTTGAGTTGTCCGTGTCGGCTCTTGACAAACGGCCGATACGTTTGGTGGTTTTTGGAATAACCTCGCCAGCTGCAACAGCCTTGTCGAAGTTTGAGACCGTGCGATACCGCGCCCTTGGCTCGCCCTGGAAGATCTCCTCATTCCGAGTTATAGCTAAGTGCTTGAGGTGTAGTGGCTGTGACCTTCGGCTACTCGTGACCAGGCAGGCGAGGATGTCCTCTACAGAGCTCCGCCAGAGGTGACCAGTGAGACGGGAGGTCAGCTCACCCGCAGTGATGCCCTTTTGGCCTGATTCGTTGATTAGGTCGTGAATGATGTTGTTGATCGGCAAATTGGTGTTCCAGCGTGGCGGAGAGGGATCTTGGTCGGAAATGATTTGGCCGTCGCTGCTGTTAGACTGGGGCAAGGACTGCAGCGGTACAAACGGCTTCAGTCTAAGTAGACTAGTCTTTGTACCAGCGCCAATGACCGGCTCTTTGGTAATGTAGCCTTTCGCAGCAAGAGTGTCGGTCCGTGTTGGCACAGAGCGATTGTCTTGTTCCGTCATCTGAGCTAGGTGAGGCTGTAATACGCCAGCCGGTCCGAACGCAGCAATGTTTGCGAGTAGCTCGAATTGCTTTCCAGGTATGCGGGTATGGTCAACACCGTGGCCAGTAAGAGCTCGCCACATCCGTTCATCGGTAGTGAAAATCCGCTTTCCGGAGAGCTTTGCTTTGAGCGCATGGGACAGCATGGAATCCGGAACTTGTTCCTCTTCCTCTCCAACGCCCTGGCCCTTGATTTCGCGCAGCCCAATGTCCGGGTGGTCGCATAGCCTCTGGAAGATGTCATCGAACAGGATGGCGTCAATCTTGCCGCGATGCTCGACTGGTACACTTGGGGTGACATTGTCGTGTCGAGTGCCATTCGCTTCTGCTGGCTCGGAATTTCCCTTGTCATAGAAGGCTGTCACAAGCCTCTCAAATCGCTGTTCCGTAAGGCCTGGAAAGCTCGACGTCAGTTGCAATCATGCACCGCTCGTCGTCCAATATTCCGAATGCCACCGTCATGCTTGCTCCTACTGCTGCTGCTGCTTCTGCTGCTGATCACGTGCACGAACTCTTGGAATTTTGCCCACCTACCTTTGAAGCCGGAACGAGCCACCTCAAAGAGCAGGTGCTCGATCAGGTCGGCCATGCCACTCATTCTGATCGTTCATTTCGTTTTTCTCGATGATTGCCGTTCTCTTCAAATGAATTGGTGCAAGATGCGAGATTGTCCAAAAAAGTGCGATGTCGTTAGGAAAGAAGGCGCGAGTTTGCGAAAAGGACGAGTGAAGGCGGGGTGAGTCGCTCGGCTCTACCCAGCCAATCACAGACGTGCAGCTGAAAGTGGAAATGGTGAGATGGCCCGCTGTGTCAGTGAAATTCACTCCTTTTACGTTGGACTGGCAGAGGGTTGTCGCATGGATGTTGGTCTCGACGGGACACTGTAGCTGGGCTGTGGCTCAGCAACCCTTGTTATTCCTGGCGATACCGGATACGGTAGGATAAGGGAGGGAGAAGAACGACGGCACTCAGCTAAACATGCGCTCCATCTTGGACTCGCGCTTGACGCTCATGCTCGAATTGCAAAATATCCACCAACGCCTCGCTAAATGTTGCACCGTCCTCGGAGAGCCTTCTCAGTCATATCGAGGCCTCTTCTCATCACGCCCAGATTCGTCGTCCCGCCGTCTCCTCTCTGCAACCGGAGCGGCGTTCGCCCCTGTCCTCTCACTACCACCGCCGCCCCTCTCGTCGGGCTTGAAACGCTCATCGAGGCCGTCGAAGTCTCGCTTTTTGCTTCCAAACTCTCCCCATTTGCCGGTGTCTTCGTTCTTCAAGTCTTGGTACTTCGTTCGGCCCTTTTTGCCCAGTCGAGTCATGTCACGAATCCGCATATACTCAGGCAGCACAGCCTTGTCGCCTGCATCGTCGACAAACTTTCTCCCGGCAATGTCGCGATTGAGAGCTGCTTTGACCTCCTCGTCTTGGTCCTCAGACTGAAAGAAGGCACCTTTGTGATGGTACTTTTGCATGAAGGCCATTTTGCCTTTGCCTTCGCGCTCCTCGGCTTGCTTCTCGAGATATTCGCGATCTTCTGCCTCGCGCTCCTCAGCAGTCAGGTTGCGTCTGCGCTCAACCTCTTCGCGCTCCTTCTCCTTTGCGATAAGGGCTTGGCGGTCTCTTTGCACGCGTTTGAGCTCCCTTAGTTTCCAAGCCGCTTTCTCTGCTTCAGGATCTACGTCGTCGGTATCGTCCACTTCACCCTCCACTACATCGTCGTCGTCCCAGTACTTCTTCCCAGCTCTGCGCGCCGCCGCATCCCTCTCTATTTGTGCTTGGAGAAGCTCGTCGGCCTTCTCTTTGCGTTTGCGCTCCTCCTCTGCCGCTTGCTGCTCCGCAGATAGTGTACTAGAATTCTGCTGTTGCGCGCGTTTGGCTTTTGATATGAACTTGGGCGCTAGCATAGGCTTCTTCGGCTCATCGTCTGAATCACTGTCCTCCTCTTCTGAGCTCTCCTCTTCTTCTGAGCTGCTCCCCTCGCCTCTTTCATCTTGTGACGATTCTGAAGCTGTCTCAAATCCCTCAAGGTCGACGTCGGGCTTGGTATCTCGTGCTTTTGGTAAAGGTTGATCATTCGATATGCTGCTACTGACTATCGGTCGCTTCGGAAATGAAGTTGCTTTAGGTGCCGGTGCTTTAGGCGGTGGTTGCTCATCCTCCGCTTCCTCTTCTTCGTCGGATTCTTCGTCCTCGATTGGATCTTCGGCATAGGCTTTGCCTGGAAAGTATCGCACCGGCTTCGCGGGCTGTTTTGTCATGCGACTTGAAGGTAGGGGCATTGTGTGGACTGTGAAATGTGGTTGTGGGAAGGATAGAACCAGTATTGGGCACGAAGTTGAGGTAGTCGCAGAACCGGCGGCAAATCTTTCACCCGCGATTTTCTGAGACCAGCTCAATCCCGCAAACTCACCATTCAACTTCAGCATCACCTCGATCTTTGACCAAAATGCCCCACAAGCATACTCGACGGCGCGAGGGCGACGAAAAGAAGTAAGACCGGTGAAACGTTCCATTTTGCTTGGTATTGACCGGTCTCTCTACAGTTTCGACCTTGCACCATCACAAACCGCAAAACCGCTTCCAGCATTTGAAAAAGCCGTCAAAAGCGGGCAGAAAGGAAAAGATGGACGACAAAAGCAGCAGCAGCAGCAGCAGCCGACCAGCCACAAGGCGCCTACCAATGGTTCGAAAGTGTACAGACAGGATGACACGCCGCGGGAATTCGCGCGCTTGATGCAGTACCAAGAGTCGGGCGGAAAGCGGCCATCAGGACTGGACGATGGGGAAAATCGAAGATTGAAAAAGAAGAGAAGGACAGAAGGAAAAGCTGACAAGGAGGATCAGTCCGGAAAACCGTCTGACGCCGTCATAGAGACGGCAGAGAAACTCAGGATTATGCCTGGTGAGCGTTTGAGAGATTTTGCGGCGCGGGTGAACCAGGCCCTGCCAGTATCTGGTTTAGCTCGGAAAGGGAAACATGTGGAAGGAGCGAAGGAACGTCAGACCAAGACGGAGAAGCGACTACACAAAATGTACGCCGAATGGAGGGAAGAAGAAGCCAGACGAAAAGAAAAGCTGGAAGAGTTGCAAGAACAGCAGGAGGAGGAAGACGAGGAGCAAGAAGCTGCACTTGGAGGCCAGACTGTTCAATTTCCAAACTCCGGCCGGAAAGCCAAGCGGAAACGCATGGTTGGCGAAGTTGATGAAGACGACGAAGACCCGTGGGCTGTCTTGAGATCGAAACGGGAAGCGCCAAAGGGCTTGCACGATGTAGTGCAAGCACCACCCACAATGAAAGTTGTGCCAAAGGAGAAGTTCAAAGTCAGCAACGGCGCGAGAATCAACGTCGCTAACGTGCCAGGAGCTTCTGGGAGCTTGAAACGTCGGGAAGAGCTGGGGGAAGCAAGAAAGGAAGTCATTGACCGGTACCGAGCAATGATGAAGGGCAGTGGAAACCCGTGACGAATGTTCCTATCCCTGGCGGTAGCCAAGCAGAAAGCGGTGGCTTGGACGTGGGAACAAACGCGATGTGGCGGCCACATGGCGATAGGTGGTGGCTATCACATGGCAAGCGCCTGAAATAGCGCACCCACACCACAACGTTCAATGCCAGATACACTTCAGACTCCCTAAGCATGAGGATGACATGCCTGGTGTTGTGAGGAGACTACTGTGGGTGCGAGCTCTCTTAGTCTTCTTTCTATGGCTACCTTTCGTATTCCTGTTGACCCTGCCAGCGACGCCGCAAACATCCTGGCTCTTCGCTTTAAGATAGCCAAAACAATACCCACTTTCCACCATTTGGACTCATGCCATTTTTCTCTCGTAATTTCGTGTTCTAGGTCGCAGCTCGAGCCGATGCATCGAACAATCGCCTTTGACATCGGTGCCGTCCGAACAATACTAAGCCGACTCACAAAGGCCACCTTCACCGCGCTCCGCCACGACCAAGACTGAAGAACAATATTAAGATATGCCACGAGGCTTCTAATTGTGGATCTGAATGTATTTGGAGGCTACCTTTCGCAATCTGCTCAAACGAATTCTTTCTTCTCTTCAGACAAGAATAGCCAATATCAGCAACCGTAAGCAACCGAAACGATCCCACTCGAACGGCATAAAAGCACCCATCAACATCTTCTCCCTCATCAACCGACTATCCCAAACACAGAAACCAACTACCAGACACTCATTTTAAGTAAGAGCTGTCAAACCCGATCAAACGCAAGCAACAGACACTAACATACAAACCAGGCTTCCAGCTTCGAATCCATCAATCAAAATGTACTCTGAAAACGTCCTCGAGAAGCGCATTGGCCACCCAATCACTGGCATGTGTGTCCTTCAGCGTATCGGCCACCCCATCACCGGCATGTGCACCATTCAGCGTATCGGCCACCCCATCACCGGCATGTGCACCATCCAGCGCATCGGCCATCCCATCACCGGCATGTGCACCGTCCAGAAGACCATTGGCCACCCAATCACTGGCATGTGCTCTGCCCAGTAAATGCTTTCTGAGAGCATGAAGGCTCCTGCCTACAGGGCAAACAGAATCTCGACTGGCCGACTGCGAAGCTAAGATAAGGCGGGGACTCAAGCAAGATGCGATATTTCTTTACTTCGGGATGGTTTTTGCATTGAATATTGGTGGTGCACCACAAAAACACTTTGATATTCCATGAGTGGAGGCTTTGGTTGGGCCTGTATTCAAGTGTGGAAGATGGTCGATTGCGGCTTATTCTGCGCTTTTTGGCAGCATAGCATGTATGCATCTATAAATCAGAAGGCACTTGCTGCTTCGCATAACTCTTGAATCTCCTTTGATCAGATGTTTTCTAACTTCCCCTTGCAATACCTGGGCGTGCGGCAAGCCCATATCTTAGCGCCACGCAGCATGTGAAATCATCCTCGACTTTTGTCAAGAGTGCCCGAAATCGTGGTCCCTCGAAATCTGTAAGTACGCGACATCGCGCTTTCCGTTGCATACATCAACACGTCCATCATATCATCTTCAAGATGGGAAAGGGAACCGACAAGCTCTATATCACGCATAGCGAATGGTCATCTGAAGATGCATTCTCAGCGAGCGCCGGAGCGAACGCGCGGAAGGCAGCGAACGCAGGCGCGGGCGCCAACTTCAAGCGACTCCCATTCAACTTCTGTGCCGCATCTCTTCAGCCATTCGAACATCCAGTCTGTGCTGTGGACGGCACCATCTTCGACTTGACAAATATTCTGCCCTGGATTAAAAAGCACGGGACAAACCCAGTGAACGGACAACCACTGAAAAGCGCCGACCTGATCAAGCTCAACTTTGCGAAGAACGATGAAGGCGAATATGTCGACCCTGTCACGTTCAAGGTCATTACGGACAACACCCATCTTGTCGCATTACGAAACACCGGAAACGTCTTTGCCTACGATACTGTCGAGCGCCTCAACATCAAGGCCAAGAACTGGCAAGATCTGGTCTCGGACGAGAAATTTCAGCGTAGCGATATCATCACTTTACAGGATCCGCAAAATGTCGAATCGAGGAATTTAAGTCATTTCAAATACATTCAGGAAGGCGCTAGTACTTCGACTCCAGAGCAAGAAGCAGAGCGAAGTGCCGGTGTTAACAATCAAAATCTGGGATCCGCGGCGAAGATTCTCAAAGCGAAGGAGGCTGTTGCAAAGGCTCGCGCAGAGCGCGAGAGATGTGCAAATGGTAGCAACGGGTCTACTGAAGCACAAGCGTTGGCGAAGGCCAAGAAAGCGCACGCAGAAGTAGCGAAGTCTTCACGAGCCACAAAACCTACTCCGTATAACGCTGCACAATACACAACAGGCCAAGCAGCAGCTTCATTCACAAGTACTGGCTTGACTCCTTCGACATCGACAGAAAGGGCGATCATGAGCGATGAGGAGTACATGCTAAAGCCGAAGAGAGTGAAGCAGAAAGGCTATGTACGATTATCTACTAACCTTGGCGATATGAACATTGAACTCTACCCTGAGTACGCGCCAAAGGCCGTCTGGAACTTCATTCAGCTGGCAAAACGCGGATACTACAAAGGCGTTTCATTTCATCGCAATATCAAGAACTTCATGATTCAAGGGGGAGATCCATCTGGTACGGGACGTGGTGGTCAGTCGTGCTGGGGCAAGTCTTTCTCTGACGAATTCGAGGGCCCGCTCACGCACGACGGCAGAGGTGTTCTGTCGATGGCAAACAAGGGCAAAGACACCAACACGAGCCAATTCTTCATTCTCTACCGAGCGGCGGCTCATCTGAACCGCAAGCATACCATCTTTGGGCGCGTTGTTGAAGGACTGGAGACGCTGGACCGGCTAGAAAAGGTGTCCGTGGACGAGAAAAGCCGACCGACAGAGGACTGCGTCTTGGAGGACCTGGCTGTGTTGATCGATCCGTTTGAAGACTTCCTCAAGCAGAGGTCGGAGAAGGAAGCGGAAGAGGCTCGCCGGGAGCAATTGAAGCGAGAAGGCGGTGCCGAGGACGATCGGACGACTTGGACTGGTAAGCGAATACGAGCAGGTGGAAAGGTGGAAGGCGAGAGCGTTTCCAGTGATATTGGCAAGTACCTCAAGCAAGCTGCGACTAAGCCAACAGAGCAAGACGAGATTGTGGGAGAGTGGGACGACACTGAGCCTCCGCCCATGAAGAAGACAAAGAAGGGCGGTGGATTTGGCAACTTTGACGCTTGGTGAAAGGATAATGCGAATGTTATTGGACTCGAAGGTACGTGACTCGAGTGGCTCTGAGTTGCTTGTTTCTCGTGATGGACCGGTGTGATTATCCACCCCGATCATAGTCACTGCCAATACCTACGACCTAGCAGCAAGCAATCGTTTACTGCGAAACAGCCAAGTCGCTCACGCGCACCGCGTAGGAGGAAGCGTTCGAAGCGTGGACGACAGAGGTCGAGCGCGATCGACGGCTAGAGACCAAGCGTGCCCTCAAGAAGCGCCGGCGGGAAGAGAATGTGGTGATAGATGAGGACGATTTCGAGCTGGAGACTGGCTTGTTGGCATTTCGGGACTGCATTACGAAGACTGGCATTGAATTTGGGCTGCATCGCAGAACGCTATGCGTTGGTTGAGAGTGCTGGAATTGATTCCGAACCGAAGTTCTTTTCAGTTCCTGTGTGAGTAGAGCGCCCTCTCCATTATCGCCACGATCAACATGTTCTTATTCAAGATCTGAGGATATCGATATCGAGCTACGCTGAGCGTAGAGATTGAGAGGTCGGGCTCTTTCAGAACTGCTGCCGTAAGGTAGCTTCCCCTCTAGTACGATGATGCAGGGGCAAAGTCAAACCCCGAGCTCTGGGTATCCATCCATATGTAGAAAGCGTCCCTCCAGAGCTTTTCATCTACAATCCAGTACAAGTGACGTGCGGCTTCTTCGCAGATCAATATGGGATCCAGAATCCCTCCCCGGCCGCGCGAAGAGCTCTCGCCCAAAGAGCAGGAGGAGTACGATCACTTCTCGTACGTATGGTGCTCTGCCTGGGTAGATGCTCGTCACTCACTCGCCGGGTATAGGAAACAATCCGAGTTCGGCTTCGGCAAGAACGGCGAAAAGTTCCTCTACAAAGATGCGAGCAATGGCGCCTTCATCGGCCCGTATCCCTTCCTACAAGCGGCTCCTGACACGGGCAAGATGGCGCTGGAGCTCGTCTTCAGCGTCAGCCGAATCGCGCCCCTGCCCGCCGATGTCAAAGAGACGGCCATCCTCACGGCAGGTGGCCATTTCCAGGCGGCGTATGAACTCTACGCGCACGCGAATGTCGCTGTCAAGAGTGGCGTTCTCAGCAGAGCGCAGGTCGATGTGCTGAAATCGGATCGGAAACCCGGGGACCTGAATGGGAATTGTAGTCTAGCGTACGATGTGGCCAAGTATCTGTGTGGTCAGAAGGGGCCTCTGCCGAAGGAGGATTGGGAGAGGAGTGTACGGGCGTTTGGGAAGGAGGGGACGTTGGCGCTGGTGCATTATATCGGGTACTATGCGTATCTGTGCATCGCGCTGAATGCCGTTGACGCGTCGGTGCCGGAGTGAAGAAGCGCACTCCAACATCCATTATTAGTAATCTCTTTCCTTTCCTTTCACCGCCCCAAGATGTGTTCTTTCGGAAAGTCTTCTTTGTTCTGCGATATATTACAATACATGTAGGTTGTGGTATGGAAGAAACACGAGTCTGACGCGCTGATGCTCACCCGACGTCATCGAATTGTGGTGGAGAGACAGTGCATGCATCCCTCGTGGCAAACGCGCTCCAGCACAGCAACACCGATAAGGTATACACCAGAACGCCATCTCTGCAAGCCTCTCAGCCTCGTACAACACCTCGCGCATAGGACGATGAGGAGATGAGAGACCCTTCGCCAGCTTCCGAGACTGGCCCTCCGACATCCCATCAACCATCCCCCGACCCCTTACCAGATATCCTCCAAGCCCACATCACGACAGTCACTTCGCTGCCATACCCGGCGGCAGTGTTATGGGGAGAGGACCATGCCATATTCTACAATGCCGCCTGGGAAGCTGCGGGCGGCATTCCAGGACAGGGACAGGGACATCCATCGCGGGGCTCGCTCTCCAACGACACCAAGACCACCCTGAGATCGGTCTATCAGCAAGGCCTGCCCAAGGAAATCAGCACCAGAGACCTACTGCGCACCAAGTCCTCAGGCAGTACATCCGATCAGACCACCACAGCGATTGCCAGCCCACTGCGCCAGCCCGATGAGTCCCAGGTGCGAGGTATCCTGCTCCAACTGCTACCGAAGCAGATGCCGTCCCAGTCGATGCAGATCGACCATGTGGGCGCCGACGCTGCCGAAGATAGCAAGATACCTATCGATGAGCATCCCTTCTTTCGCAGCTTTGCCGAGATGCTTCCCAGTGGCCTCGCAATCCTGGACCGAGATGCCAACGCCGTCTTCGTCAATCAGAACTTCTACAACCTGACCACCCTCCGCGCGGAGGATAAACAATTCACCTCGTGGCCGCAGTCAATACATTCGGATGACTATGACAGAGTCATGAGTGCGTACCAGGATGCTTTTTCGCAACAGCGCCAGCTACGTACAGAATTCAGGGCTAAGGGCGAACCGTACCCGTGGCGGCTGCTGCTTCTTACGCCGCTTGGTGATGAGAACTTGCAGCACGTGAGTTTGCGCGAGTACGGCGGTTTCATCTGCTGTATCGTCGACATCTCTTCGGAGAAGAGCGCCGAGCTAGCGGAACGTAAGGCGGCCAAGCAAGCTCGGGAGCGCAAGGAACAACAGGAGAGATTCATCGACATGATTAGCCACGAGATCCGGAATCCGTTGTCTGCAGTCTTGCATTGCTCAGAAGACATCAGCGAAGCCGTGCAGGGAAAAGACCAAGGCCGAATCGACGTCGAACTCATCCAGGAGGCCGTGGAGACCATCAATCTGTGTGTCACGCACCAGAAGAACATTGTCGATGATGTGCTCTCGTTCTCGAAATTAGACGCCTCGCTCCTATCGCTTGTTCCGAAGCCATCTCAACCCGCTCGCCAGCTGCAAAACACTCTGAGGATGTTTCAGCATGAATTCAGGAAGCAGAATCTGGATTTCGCGTTCCGAGTAGACGAGGCATACTCCGCGTGCAACCTGAACTGGGTCATGGCGGATATCGCCAGAATTTCTCAAGTCTTGATCAACCTGATTACCAACGCGATCAAGTTCACCCACACGGTCAAAGGAGAGAGACTGGTACATGTCTCGGTGTCGGCAAGCAACGAAAGGCCAGATTCATATCCGCCCAACATAGTATTCTTCCAGACAGACAACTACAACATGGATGCAACCAGCACCCAAGAATGGGGTGAAGGTGAGGTGCTTTACGTCATGGTAGCCGTCAAGGATTCTGGCATCGGTATCAGCCAGGAAGGCCAGAAACGTTTGTTTGAGCGATTCCAACAGGCTACTCCCAAGACAGAGGAGCAGTATGGCGGCTCTGGCCTCGGTCTTAATATCAGCCGCAAGATTTGCCAGCTCCATGGCGGAGAGATTGGCGTCAGCTCCACCGAGAAGGAAGGGTCAACTTTCGGCTTCTTCTTCAAGGTCCGCAGATCGGAGGTGCCTTCGGACTTTCAAGCAGAGAACGAAGAGGAGAAAGAGGGCCAAGCGCAATTGCGCGGGAAAATTCAAGGACTTGGTAAACAACGTCCCGGCGATCTCAACTCGCAAGAGCCCTTCGAGTGGGACTCTCATCAAGGCGAGCACGCTGCGCTTGAGGAAGCCAGGCCAGAAGACTTTGAAAAGGTATGTGTCTGTTTCATCTCATGCTCATTTTGGCTGACGTTTTACAGCCTGAGGCCAACATCGAGACCAAGGTGCAAGACCAGCAAACCACGACTTCGATGCGAGAAAGGCCCAAGAAAGACCCAGCGTCGGCGGAAATTCCTGAGGGAATCAAGTCGCAAGATGACCAGGCTGGCGAAGAGCAGAAGACAGAAGACCCAAAGGAGGAGGCCCCTCGCGCACACGTTCTCCTGGTCGAAGACAACCAGATCAATCAGCGCATCGTACATCGGAAACTCACCTCCAAGGGCTTCAAGGTTACCACGGCAAACAATGGACAAGAAGCCGTGGACAAGGTACAGAATGCACCAAAGCATTCCAGCGGAGCAGAAGGCGCATTCGACGTCATACTCATGGACCAGGAGATGCCTGTGCTAGACGGCAACGGCGCAACGAGAAAGATCCGCGAGTTTGAGAAAGAAGAAAAGCTGGACCACATACCCATCTTGGGCGTTACAGCGAATGTCCGCGGCGCACAGCAAGATGAAATGCTGGCTGCCGGCATGGACGACGTGATATCGAAGCCATACAAGATCGAGGATATGGTAAGTCAGCTTTTGGCTTTGGCGGATTGATTTTTTGTTGGAAAGAGTGTACCTTACAAATCGTTTTTCTTGCTAGGTGGCCAAAATCATCAGTAACACTCGAGAGCGGGAGAAGTCGTGATGCCTTTTTCATGGCGACTCAGCGACACTATTGGCTCAGAGCATGGCAGGGCGTTTGGGTTTTTTGGGAATGTGGGAGTTGTGAGCATGATGATACCCACGATCGAAGATTACCGCGTGGAGGCTTGGATAGACATTTGAAGATCTCGGACTGTGTTAGGCCTAACTGGTATGTTGAAGAGATCCTGAGAATCACTGATGCCAGACAGTCACATACCTTACCAACCCTCTCTCACTTCTTTCTCAAACGTCACGCGTGTCCAGAGCAGCCCCGAATACGGCTTCTCATCGCTGCCAAAAGCAACCGAGAAACCGGGAACACAGGACGCTCACTGAACCCAACGAAGGATTTTGGCCCCAGTACTACCTAATGTCTAGCTAAGTGGATGATGAAGCCCCCGTTTTGGGGTTCTATCAAATTGACATGGGACTAGACGGGACGATGTAGACCACACTTCAGCCGCAGCACAGGTTATAATCTTCTATTCCTCCCTGCCTTCAAGCCTGCGTCAACCCCCCCCTTCCGCCAAACAACGTCTCACAGGTCTTGGAAAGTAGCTCTTGTGCTTTATCACCATGGCAAAAGAATCCGTCCGCGCTCTACCTACTTGCCAGCAATGACTGCGTTTTGGGTCCTTCCCGTTGCGCCTACATCGGATCCGCGCGACCTCATCAAATGCGGTGCAGTATCGAGAATAGATTGCCATTGGGAATGCACGGTACAGCGCTCTCGAGAGAGAATACGGCTGGACTTTGGATGACGCATCGATACTCCACGACCACACGATTCTCTTGATTTCTCATCGGGTACGGCTTAGCTTTTATCATGAGCTATATCTACCTTGTTCAGCGAACGGATTACGAGGATCAGCGAGACGAGGACTGATCAAACATCTACCTACCATGAGCACCTATGCCACACTGGAGCTCGCCAACCGAGGCCACTCTACTGAAAGCCGAGAGGTTCGACGAGGAAAAAGTCCGAGCGAGAAGAATCCGGAGGAGATAGTCTGCCGGGGGAAAATCTGTCATCGAAGCATCCTCTCTGGATTTCCGCTCTTGCAAGTCACGGGAGAAGAACGCGAAATCGAAAAAGGTTCTGAACTCGCAAAGGGCGCGCCTGAAATCGGATCGAAGTTGGGACTCATGCTGTCCATTTCCAAAAGGGCAAATTCCTTGATCTCAAGGGATGCGAGTTCGAAAATTTGACGACTTCGGACGCGGGTTTTGGCGACTGTCTCTATGCGTGCGGTAGACGGCTTGTCAACGGTGCTGTTTCTTCGTTGCAAGCTCTGGCGCTACCGTGTTGTCCCGTACATAGGCAAGATCGCAGACTGGATGAGGCCAAGTTCGTTCAGCTGGTTCGGAATGGCGTTCCTCGAAGCAAGAGAAGTATTGAATATCGAGAAGAGAAAGAGGCGGTACCACCGGCCAAAACGTGCACACATGAGCGATCGATGCTCTGATGGAAAAATAATCTCTTGATCCCCACAACGCAGGACGTTGATCGTAATCTGGCCTAATCTTCGCCCGCAAACGCGGCCAGATTCACTGTGAAAAAAGGACTGAAAAGGACTATAAATTCATGATCAAAACCCTCAAAACCTCTACAAAGACAAACCGGGACGTCAGTTTCTCGCAGTATCAGTTGAGTCCGAGATCTTCTTCTCGGCCTCCCTGGCCATCTCATCACGACCGCTGACCTGCCTTCTCCTCACAAAGGCTTCCATCACCGCCAAGACAGCAACCGCCAGACCCAGGATGAACATCGGTATCAAATTCCATCTCCAGCCCTTCATGACCCTCAAATGCCCTCGAATATCACTCCTGTCGCTGCGCTCTCTCAGCGACAACTCCAACACCGCCGAGAACCAAAGCTCTGGTGTCCACTTGTCCATCGGGTACGGTACCATGTTCGGATACGGTTTGTTGTCCAGGCTAGCGGCGAGAGCTATATCGATGGCATGTCCCTCATGCTCACGGGTGAGAACGAATGTGTAGATCAACGCGGCGAGCGTGAGGAGCATGGATAGCTGTGCCATGACGAGCCAGAAGTAGTAGATCGGTCTGCCCAGCTTGTAGTTGCGGAGCCACAGCGCGAGGATTCCCCCGAGACCGATCAGGACGAAAGCCGTTCCGGCTGCGCCGTTGCTGGTGTGGCCTTGGTCGACGAGCAGATTGAGGGGTTTGCCATGCAGAGGAAACGTGGTGTTGTTGTAGTCGATGATGAAGTCCCGTCCCGCACGCCGGTGGAGCCATGAGACCATGCTTGAGATGAGGGAGAGCTCGACTATCGAATCGATCATAAGCAGCGCGAGGGTGCTTTTGAGCGCTAGCGTAAGAGGCGCCATTGTCGCTGTTCAGGTGGACGGGCCGGAGATGATTGCCTCAAGGTTGGCGAGAGGGGTCGAACTGAACGATCTGTTCGTGCTTCGTTTCACCAAAGCCGTCAGGGGAGCAGTCGATGTTTGCGTTGCACAGGGCAAAGGGTTGCGACCTCGGAATGTGGGCGAATTCGGAAGCTAAGGAGAGCGAACTTGTATTATATTAAGCAATATCGACATACGAGAAATGATGACAGGGAAGTGGACAGTGGACAGATTCAGAGTGTTCGGCGGGTAAAGAGTAGGGAGGATGGAGAGACATTATATCACTAATGCCTACTATCTGTCTGGCCGAGTCACGCCATGGGCGGCTGACAGCAGTCGCCCCGCAGCGCTCGTCAGACTATGCATACGCCACGACAAGTATACATACGCTCGCCGTCGACCTTTTCCCAAAATGTAGATTTCCTCGCGAGAGGGTGTAGCTGGATAGGGCGCCTTGAGGCCTGTCAGCTGCGTGTGCAGGGATGAATCGGTAAGGCTGACGGGGCGTAGTTCGGGTGACAGAATTAGGCCGCGCATGTGGCAGTATCGATGGGTCTTCTCTTCTTCTCGCATAGCACAATGGAGGCCTTTCTGATGGGTCTTAATGGGCTTGTTCCACTAGCTGCTGCCAATTTGAGGTTTGCTCGTGAATTTGTTGGCCGAAAGAGACGGTGTTCGTTGTGAGTGGTTCCGAGACGCTGAAGATGGCGAGTCCGATGGTCATCTATGCGAAATATCATCCGGTCTGCCCGATAGTACAGCATATGGGAAGAAGTTAAATGTTGAACGTACGGTAGTTAATAGAAATGCAAAAGGGGCGCTGTCTTGTGAAGAGAGACCCACAACCAGAAGTCGTGGGCACTTTCCACAGAACTTAACTTGCATTAGTAAGTCACCTACTTTGGAAAAATTGCAGAAGACAGACTCATCAGTCGATACAACTCTCATTCGCAGACCGCTGATATCAGGATCATGACGGACACATTGCTGAGCTATGCCAGATCCGGTCTGCCGCCGGAAGTCGCGAGCCTGACGGAGTCCCACTTGAAGAACCTCGAAGAAGGCGAATATGAGAGCCTGTTGACGAGTGAAGACGCACAAGAACTACTCGGACAGGCTCAAGACTCCGCGCTTAAGGATATCAAACCTGAAGACTCCAAGACGTGGAATGATGAAATTTTCCACCGACTGGGTGCTTTGTGCGGCGACCGTACGAGACCGGAGAAACAAATCGTCCTCTTCTGCATAGGATATGCTGCCCTACTGGCATTTGTCCAGTCTAACGTGACGGGTCCGCCTTTGGAGTTTCAGCCATCGACCGTTCTACTCCCCGCAAAGACGGAATCGGAGAGGCGAGAAGTCAGACAGCAGCTGATCGCGGGGTTGACTGTCGATGGTATTGCACCGTACAAGCTGACCCCCAACATCGAGCTGCTTTGTCTTGCTGATGCCGTAATGACATGCCCATCTATCTTGAAGAACGTCAAGGCCGCCAGATGGGCAAAGATGCGAGTTGCATTCCTACAACAACGCTTATTATCCGAGGTCTCTTCCACCTTGCAAGACGTAATCTACGATGATCTGGCGTTGCTGGAAGAGGACCTCAGCTCACACGGTGGAGAGCGCGCGAGCCTCGAAGCTGACTTTCTACTGGAGAGGGCGACGATTCATATCCATCACGGCTTGGACAAGCGTGCTCGAGCTGATCTCGAGAAGGCGAAGAGCGATCGACACTTTGAATTTGCTCTAACCGGCCTTCTCGGGAAGCGTACGAAATATCAGGAGAAGGAAGTAAGCCAGCTCGTAGTGCTCGCCAAGAGTCGGGATGGCAGCGAGTCCGATGCATTGGGGGATGGCAAAGTGGTGTCGGAACAGACAGCGGACTCGCCTGCTAGGCCGGCAAATCTTGATCTGAACGACGACACTCTTCTCGAATCTATCTCCTTTTCAGAGAAACCTTCTGATTCGCAGACAACCGAGATCAAAGACGAAGACTCTCTGCCATCATCCCTCAAGGGCCTCGATCCTTCGAATCAGCCTCAACTGCAACCCCTAGACTCGGTCATTCTTCTGACCTTGGCATCGTCCATCACAAACACCAATCCGCAGAACGGCCTGACAAGAGAAGAAACTCTACCATATGCTACCAGAGTTCTAGACGGCGGCAGCTCAAATTGGCAAGTCTACACTCAGGCTTTGCTCGTTCGGAGCAGAATAGAGGGACATAGGTCACGAACAGTCGAGCGAGGACTCCTGCAGTTGCAGACTCTGGTCGATCAAGTGATTGCTGATACCACAGGTGCAGGCTCCTCTGGCAAGGAGGATGCCGACTCCTCAGCTCCTACTTCCACCTTCTTGCCTAAAGCGAAGGAGTCGGAGAGTGCACCGGTCACTGAGCGTATCCGATACATTTTCCAACTCGCGACACCAACACGATGGGAGCTTGAGTCCGAGCTCGCCAACCGCTGGGTCCAACTCGGTGGTCTGCGCTCTGCGCTGCAAATCTACGAACGACTAGAACTCTGGGCAGAAGCAGCTTTATGCTGGGCAGCTACAGAGCGTGAAGATAAGGCCAAGCGAATCGTGAGACGGCAACTCTTCCACGCCACGAACGGAGGTCCAGACGTTCTTGAGGGCGAGGTGAGCGAGGAAGAGGAATGGACTGGTCCTGCCCGTGACCCTCCACCACTGGATGCACCACGTCTATACTGCATTCTTGGCGACATCGACCAGTCCATCGAGATGTATGAGAAAGCATGGGAGGTTTCGAATCAGCGGTATGCACGGGCACAGCGCTCCATTGGAAGACATTTCTTCGCCGCGAGAGATTTTGTCCGAGCAGCAGAGGCCTACAGTCGCAGCCTGAAAGTCAATCAGCTCCAGCATCAAAGTTGGTTTGCTCTCGGATGTGCTCTTCTGGAGCTCGCGCAATTCGAAAAGGCAGTCGAAGCCTTCTCCCGCTGCGTCCAGCTCGATGAAACAGACGCGGAAGCTTGGAGCAATCTCGCGGCAGCGCTGTTGAGAACAGATCCAGATACCCAGATAACCACCGAGCCCGAGAAGAAAGTGAAACTGGACGACGATGACGAAGAAGAGGGCACTGCGCAAGCCACATCCTCATCCTCCGACCGCGAACAAGCCCTGCGACAAGACGCTCTCAAGGCCCTCAAGCGCGCCGCGACGCTCAAACACGATTCCTTCCGGATCTGGGAGAACGCGCTCATCGTGTCCGCCTCCCTCGACCCACCAGACTACGGCACCATCCTCTCGGCGCAGACACGCATCATCGACCTGCGCGGTCCGAATGACGGAGAGAAATGCATCGACGTCGAAATCCTCTCGAAATTGGTGAACCACATCATCGCCTCGCACGATCGCTACGACCCGGAAGAACCCGGTCTCGTCCGCATGGTCGTGAAATTCATGGATACTTCCGTCGTGCCGCTCATCACTTCGTCCGCGGCGCTCTGGCATCTCGTCGGCAAGCTCGCCCTCTGGCGCAAGAGACCCGCGACTGCTCTAGATGCGGAAGAGAAGGCCTGGAGAGCTGTGACTTCTCAGCCAGGCTGGGAGACCGAAAGTGAGGGGCGATGGAACCAAGTTGTCGATGCTACGATCCGGTTGTGTGAAGCGTACGAGAGTCTGGGAGAGAAAGAAAGGACCGAGGGGCTGAGTGCTGGAGAGCCTGTAGCTAAGGATTGGAAGTTCAAAGCCAGGAGTGCGATAAGAGGGATTTTGGGACGGGGAAAGGATAGTTGGGAGGGAACAGACGGATGGGAGAGATTGAAAGAGTGTATGGATGGATTGAAGGGGTAGTTAAAAGTTGCCCTGGGTGGACTTGCAGACAGAGGTTATTCAAGTGCGCCTCGGATCGTTAGGCTTCGTCCTCGATACGGCGTTTGCCCTCAATAATTGTCCATCCATACAGCGTGAAGTGATCTTGACGGAATGGTCATCGGATCATCAGAGCCTGAAGTGCCGCCAGGATAGCAACAGACGGTGCTATCTTCTCTTCATTGCCAAAAACCCAAGCCATCCTCTGCAGCATGTCCTACTGCGCTCGTGTCCGATAAGTGGCGTGTCTTCCTCAACCCCATCGTCGTCCGGCACTGGATATCGCACTTCCAGAATCTCCCTCAGCAAATCCGCCGCCGGCCTTGTATAGGCAGACGAGTAGCACACCTCATGCCGCTTACAAAGCTTGCACGCGGCAAGTTTGGCTTTCCAGCATCGTCGCGCATGATCATAGTCGGGATTACCGCTCGCCCGAGCAAACTGATACCAGAGTCTGCTGCTACCGTTGATGGGATCGTTCGCGTAGACGGGCTGAATGGGTACTGCAGTAGATGGCACTGGAGTTGCTCCGCAACAGATGACGTTGGGCGATGGATTGTGTATGGCTGTTCTCGAGCTTGAACTGCTGCGCTTTGAAGATGATGACGAGGATTCGCGCTGAGGATCTGAGTGTTCGATCTCGAGAAAATCGGGGCCCATGTCCATCTTTGCGGTGCCTTGGTGTATAGGCGCGCGCTTGAGAATATGCGAAGCGTCTTGCAGTTCTGGAGGGAGTGAGCTGTTAGGTGTTCGGCTTTGTAGGTGTTCTATGATCCGCTGTGGCAGCTGCGGTGTCTCCTGTAAGAAATGGCATTGCGTGCGCAGCCGCCTCGGAACCTGGACTTTCTGCATGTGAGTCGCTCCTTATTTCGTAAATGAGATCTTGCAGGAAGCGACATGTCCCAGCGCCCGTCTAAGACATCAGTCCGTTTGCCCTGTTTGCCTGGCAAACGACGCAGGTATCCAGAGTCTCGCTCTTACAGTTGTAATATTCGCGATCTTATCGTCGCCCTGTAGCGCCATATTTGCGTGCGTGGGTTCTGCATCTTCCGTATACTCGTGTCTGCCTGTGCTCTGTTCACGGCACCCTCTTCACCTCGCCAATGACTTGGCCCAGAAGATCCACCATCGCTTCCTTCTCAGCCTCTTTCTGCACTCGTTCCTTCTCCACCTGCCGTAGTTCTGCTTCTAGCTCGCGCATCCTCTTCTCCTGCTCTGCCTCGCTGTTTCCTATACCAGGAAGCGAGCGGATAATGAGCTCGATCTGTTGCTCTTTCAGCACCAGGTCTTGTGCCAATTCGTGCATGGCTGCGTTGAAGGTATCAGGTGGATCCGGCGCAGGTGATCCGGCGTCGCCAGTACCGTTCTGAGCGGGAGCAGGTGTATTCGTAGCGTTACCGTTCGCAGCAGGCGTGACGCCGTTCGCGGTAGCTTCTTGTGATGCCGGTTGCGGCGCCTGATTGGGCTGCCCTGGGATTTCGCCATATTGGTGTCGTGTGTAGATGTAGTTCAAAGACGAATACATCTGCGTGAGCAGCTTTCCTAATGGTCAATATGAATCAATCTCTTCAGCATTGCACCAGCAAACATACGTCGTCGAGACAGTCCTGGAGCTGTGTCAAGCGGTCCGCCATCTTGTTTCGGTCTCAAAAAGCAGTTGGGGGAGTTATTGCTAAGTTGTCGCCAGCGCAAGCCACCCTCTATCGGCGAGATCACATGCTTGAGATGGCACTGGTGCGAAGGTAGGTGGAGGAGGTTATCGAGGTGTGAAGACGGCAATTGTTGATGGTGGCCCAAGCTTCAGATCGGTTCCTGCAGCGGCGCCGGCCGAACATCCGCTCGTAGCGGTTAGGGGACTGCCAGCAACATCGACATTATTCTTCTTCCACAACCATTCACTTGGCCGGCTCACAGGCTTGAGCTATGAGCAGAATTCTCCCCGGTCCATGCTCCCTAGCCACGGCCTCACCCATCGAGGCGCGACCCTGACGCGACAACATATCTCCGCCAACAGCCCGTGGGAACGATTGTCACGATTTCAGTCCGCCATTCGCCCACCCGGTCGTGGCCTGAGATCATTGGTCTGGCCCTGGAGCAAGCTATCGCCACCCACTGGAACGTCAGTATCGAAGGTCAGGTCAAAGGCTCTGGCAAAAGCTGCGTCCAGGAAGACACACTCCGACGGACCGCTAGTCGAGCAGGCTCATAAGGCAGTGAAGGCCACCAGAAGAAAGCCAGTGACCGTAGAAGTCGTTGTGCTGTCCGATGACAATGAGTTGTTGGGCACGGCGGAGGTAAAGGAGCCAAGAAAGGGAGTGCGGAAACCGAAGGAAGTAGCGACACACCATGATCTGGAATCCTACCTCAGATTCGCAAAAGCCAGTGGGAAAAATCTAGAATCGAGGCTCCATAAAGGGACTGTCTACGAATATACTGTCCAGAAAGAACTACGGACTTATGGATTTTCTCTGCAGCATCGCGGTCGTACCAAAGACCTGGGAATCGACCTCATCGGAAGCTGGAAGTTGCCCAGTGCGCCCGGACAACTCCAAGTGGTGATACAATGCAAGGCCGGAAAGAATACCTCTGCACACATTCGAGAACTGGAGGGCACTGCCCTCAATGCTCCGTACAGTCATCGTGTCAAGAACAAGTTGGCACTCCTCATATCGGCAACGAAAGCCACGACCGGGGTCCTGGAAGCCATGCAACGTTCTCAACTGCCCATGGCCTTTGCCTACATATCGCGCGATGGGCTGATGCACCAATTCACTACCAACGTCGCAGCTGAAGAGGTTTCCTTGAACGGACTATCGCAGAAGGTAGTGTACATTCCAGTCTCAAAGGGTGGAATCCTCCGAAAACCACGCGTTAAATCCGCTGTTCAGCTTCTGTGGGAGGGCAAGCCTTGGCCTGGACGATTCGAGGATCATTACGTGTCATGATTGAGCCTGTTTCAATCGTGGAAACTGTCGGATGATGCATCATGGAAAATACCGTTACCCTGCGATGATATTCGATATGAAGACTTGCCGAGCTCGGAAGCTCGGTCTCGGTCTTGGCGGCATCGGAATTTGAGATACGCAAATTCACCTAGACGACAGCTATTACATCAACAGCTCTGCCCTATTAATATCAGTATCGCGTTGTACGGCTTGTACTTTGCCTATTCCGATATCGCACTTCAATCTGCACATTCGCGCCCTTTCACATGCTCCGCCGCGTGACCACGTGTAAGATTGACTAATCTTCAGGGACCACACCTTCCTTCGAGTCAGCTCCAGGTGAAGTCTCCCAAATAATTCCACCAAATGCCAGAAGATACTTCCATTCTGATCGACATGAAGAATCTTGACCTTACAGCCGACATGGTGATCCGTCCGAACAAATCCAAACTCGAGATCGACGCCATTGACAGCATCCAGTGCGGCAAGGAGGTAGCCAGACATTTCGGCTTTGCAGAAGGATATCGAAATCTCAATCATGGGTCTTTTGGTACTTATCCTGCTGGTGTCAAAGCTGTTCAGCGCAAATTCCAGGACGATTGCGAGGCGAGACCGGACCAGTTCATTCGGTACGAATTCCCGAGACGCAACGATGAGGCGAGAGGCGCTGTTGCTGGGATTCTCGGGGTGGACAGCGAAGTATCATCACTCATTGAGCGTGGTAATATCTGCTGACGATAGAGCATCAGACCTGTGTATTCGTTCCGAACGCTACAACTGGCGTCAATACCGTCTTGAGGAACATTGTCTATCAACCCGGAGATGTCATCATTTACTTCGCCACGATCTATGGAGCTTGCCACAAGACCGTGGAGTACATGACAGAGACCACACCAGCTGAAAGTCGAAGCGTCGAATACAAGTATCCAATCTCCGATGCAGAGCTCTGCAGCAGATTCGAGGAAACTATCAAGGCCATCAAAACCCAAGGCAAGAATCCGAAACTCGCCATTTTCGATAGCATTGTTTCCCTCCCTGGAGTGCGCGCGCCCTTTGAAGAACTCACAAAGATCTGTCGGGAGTATAACACTCTTAGCTGTATTGACGGGGCTCACGGAATCGGCCACATCCCTCTCAATCTAAAAGAAGTGGATCCGGACTTCTTCGTCTCAAACTGCCACAAATGGCTCTACGTCCCTCGAGGCTGCGCAGTCTTCTACGTTCCCGTACGAAATCAGCATCTCATCCGTTCATCCCTACCCACAAGCCATGGATTCGTTCCGAGGGAGACCGAAGCAGCTTTCAATCCGCTTCCCCCGAGCCAGAAGAGTGAATTCGTGAATCAGTTTGAGTTTGTCGGGACGCTGGACAATTCGCCCTATCTCTGCATCCCGACGGCTCTGCAGTGGAGAGAGAAAGTCAGGTACGGGGAACTGAAAGGAGAAGAAGCGGTGATGAAGTACTGCGTCGACGTCGCGAGGCAAGGAGGAGACAAGACCGCTCAAATCCTGGGAACGGAAGTCCTGGAGAATGCAGAAGGGACGCTGCGGAATTGCGCTTTTGCCAATGTTCGACTCCCTCTGTCCTATTCCGACTTGGCGGGAGGAGATATGAATACCGCGATCTCCATTGCTCAGTCAGTCACCACCAAACTCGCGAGTCCCAAAGAGATGATGGCTAACACTGCTTGTTTTTCAGATGGATGTCCAAGACCCTACTGGACGAGTATAACACTTTCCTGGCGTTGTTGATCCACGCAGAGAACTTCTACGTGAGGTTGAGTGGACAGATCTACCTCACCGAAGAGGATTTCGACTGGGCTGGAAATGTTTTGAAGGAAGTCTGTGCCAGGGCTAAGAAGGGGGAGTGGAAGGAGGGAGAGAGAGCATAATCGTTGGTTGAGTGGCAGTTGTGGAATGGGTGCGTTATGAAAAGCTCGGTACCTTTTTTTCCGCATACACGTATAGATGAGTATTTCACACGATTGATGTTTGTGATTATCGTCTTGGCAGTCAGTCGTTGCAGGTGATGAATGCTCGGCGCATCACATCTCATCACAAGCGCCGAGCAAGCACCGAACGAACTTCGCTAACGATCCAACTTCGGTCCGCCGTGAAAGGTCCACAATGATATCAACAACAAGTGGCCCTTCCCCAACGATGCATCATGATTCAAATATAATAGACGATCCGTCTCTGCACATTCTGCCTGCCTCTTGTTTTCATCGTCCGTCAAACTCTGTTGCCAATATCTAATGGCTCACCGAAGAGAGGTACGTAGTATGGATTTTTCTTTCCTTCCAGACAACCACAAAAGCTCTTTGCCATGACGAATGTATCAGATCCCCTAAACTGTATCTAGCCCATTGCAATTGCCAAGGGTTGTGAAAGATCGTCAATGACTCTTCTAGACAAAGATCATTGACTCTGATTCCCCTCTGAGACAAAACACGAACATTTGCTACTACGTTTTGATTCGACGAACCTGCCGAAGAAGTATCCTGTGCTAACGAGAACCGGAAGCACAGGCACACAGAGAAAAGGAGAAGGAGATGATTGCTTTCGCCTCGTTTGAGATGCGATATGGATGCTTTTGATAAGAGATACTTTGTAGATAGTGTTGATGCTTCGCTCATTTCTGCTTTCCCCCCTTGGCCATGATGTCGTGTATCCACATCCGGGTATCTCTTTCTCGTTGCATACATCCAATCTTCATTTCGTTCAAACGTTCAGATGCATTCATCTTTTTTCTCGCCCCTTCCCAATCATCTTCTCTTTCCCTCTCTGCTGTGATCACATCCATGCGTCAAGATGCTGTACAAGACCAAGCAACTCATCCAGAGCTTCCAACTCCTCATCGACATGTTCCCTCATCCATGCTCCGGTGGCATTGTCCAGCTCTACAAGCTTGCTCATGACTCGCTTGACTGCTTCAACGCCATTCTTCTCAAGAACGCGTGTGAGGACATCGCCGTCTATGTGCATATCGTTGGCTTTGCTGTTCGTCGTATGAAGCATTATCCAGTCGCCATCGTGACCATTGAAGCCAATCGGCAGTACTCTTCCCTTTTGCCCAAATCTGTCAATGCCCGCTGGGTTATAGTTGGGTGATTGGTAAGAATGTGGCGATAAGTCAGGGCTCCATTCGACAAGTCTTTGCAGCCACGAAAGACGTCTCCAGAGCCTCCCATCCAACAATGCTATCCCGACAAGAGAGCCATCAGTCGCAGCGCCAACGACTCTTTCTGGCAAGACTCCCGACGGAACTTTGCCTCTGCGAGCAGGTGCAGGGATTTGTTCGAGTCTTGTCAGAGAGCGAGGAAGCTTGGCGTCGAATACAATATCCCCGACTGCATGACGCGGTTCGCCATCAAGTGAATGCTTTCGACAGGTCATGCCGATGAGTTGTCCGGCCTTGGTGCTCATCAATGAGAACAAGTCGATATCCCCGCGAGAGTAAAGCGCAGAAGTCGTGTCAAAGATGTAATGCCTGAGTGCATCATCTGCGCGTGGTCCAGTCATTACTGGCTTGAGCACGTGTTTTGCCGCGGCACCATTCGCTGCTTGTATCTCATCAAGCATCAGCGTAACGAGGGAGTCTCGTATGGTGCTGATGCTGATCAGTCGTCTTCCACTGTGGTCTGTCTCCACCGTAACATGTGCACCTGGACTAGCCAGCTTGAATGGAAGACAGAGTTGATCCCACTTCCTTCCATCTTCCCCTTCTCGGAGTCTATGCAAGTGCACACTTTCCCCAGCACAAGCAACGTACGTGATCGAATCGTACAAAGCTAGGGCGTAGACATCCTGATCGAAAGGATCCTTTCTCGTCTCGGACATTTCGGCAATTTCCCAGCTGCCCTTACGAAATGTAGGCTGCAAGAATGTGATTCGACCTCTGCGAGTGCCATTGTGTCTGACATAGCTACCGCCGACAATCACGAAGGAATACAACTTGTCTGGATTGGTGGGATTCCGATACGACCACTCGATAATAGCGTTAACGCGCTCGCCTGGTTGCATGTGATAGCTCACAAGAGATCCTTCGGTCCTGCTCGGCACAAAATCAATGACTGGCCAGATCCGTCGTGTCTCCTGGGAGCCTTGCACTTCGGTCCGTACGGATGCACACACAATGTGTCGCAACGCTTCTGCATATACCAAGCGGTTTGGAGTGCCAGACACTTGTATTTGACGCGGAACAGTGGTCGCGGTCTGGTTCAGGGTGGCAATAACAAATTCTTCTCCCGATAGCAGGACCAGAGACTCTGCAAAAGTGTCAAAAGATAGGTGAGCGGCACTGGGCAGCTTCGCGATCGCAGTAATCGCACCCTGGGCAAGGTGTGGCCGATCCTTGTCCGTCAGCCAAATGTTCTCAATCCTGAGGGATTGCGGACTTTTCCCGTCCCATGAGAGAAGACAGGTTGCGTTGTCACTCATAGCGCAAGCACAATTTGGCTCGTTTGACAAGGGAGTGAGTTTCACTGTGCTGGAGCCAAACTCGATCACCCGTGCATCGCCTGATGGCTGCGCATGGCCCGCACTGAGTGTGAAGGTAATGATTTTTCCGTCCCGCAGGCCACAAACAACGAGCAAGTCAGGCGTGCCGATCGCTTTCTTGGTGCCTTGCAGGATTACAAGCTGATCGCACACAGGATGGCCTTGCGTGAAAGAAGACAGATTGATTATGCGACTGCTTGGAGCCTTGCCAGCGTGATCGAATTGCATCAACGCTACGCCTCCATTGTCGGTCGCTGCTACCACAACGGCGCCATCGTCTACTGCAGCTGCTGAGAGACACAATGGTTCGCGCTCAATTTCGACGGCACTTCGGCGCTCGATTCCAGACGTCTCATCAGGCAATGACAGGTCGTACAAGACTACTGCATAGCCGGTATCATGGCGTTCCGCCGTGACAAGAGTGGAAGCTTCTGCAATAATGAAAGCGGCCAAAATCCTCGTGTCGTCTTCGAAGACCCTACTCGCAGTGTCCTCGAAATTGACATGCATGGAGCTCGATGCGCAAATGCTTCGATCCGTAACTTGTACTAAGCGCTGATTGATTGTGATGCCAGCCGCGATTGTTCTGCAGTCGGTATTAAACGCGGTCATGTCTTCGAACACGTTCCAATCTTCATCAAATTCAGCCGACGTAGTGTACAGGACTGTCGCGGATGGGTATGATAAAACAATGATGATGGAACCTAGAGCCAAATCAGGCAAGGTCCAAACATCTGTGGCCGCACGAAGACCTGGGATTTCCACGAAGGCCGACATGCGAGCTTCGACTCCTCGCCTAAGTTCAGTTACGCCACCATAAGGCTGACGGCCCGATGTGATCAGCACATTGTCTGTGTCGCTGAGGCGTGTGCGGTTAGAATAGAGTTTTGTGCCGATCATGTCGGTCACTGAAGCCCAGTTCGGAACCATCTCCACGGGATCAAAAGACATTGTGTCGTCGCGACTGAGCACTTCCATTTCGCGGGTGCTGGGCCATGCGCCAATAGAAACCACGCGGCCAGTGCTCATCTCACCCGCGACAGCTAGGACATCAGGGTCACCTTCATCTCCAAGAGAGGCAAATGCGCTGCCGACGTGGCATTGTAGATCGCCCGCAAAGCTTGTCTGTATGTTACCCCTCGAATCGATTGCCATAAAAAAGACCAGACCATCTTCTCGGACAAGATAGAGTGAATCTCTTCCTCGTGTTGCGGCTTGACTGCGTCGCGGCTTTGCCCAACCTGCCCAAGTTGGCGCATGTGACGAATTGCCAGGAAATTTGGCAGGCTGTTCTGGAGATCTCAGAGTCGTTCCGGAGGCAGAACCGGACAGAATGTCTTTCCAGCGCACGACCTCGTTTCCAGTGACCAGCAGAAACGACGCATCCCGCAGAGGTATCAGCAAGCTAGAAGTCGTCTTCGCACGAGCTAAAGGCTGACCGGGGTGCAATTGTGCATTGTGGGGTCCTGACGAATAGTGCCAATCTATGCGAATGGCCTTTGTGTAGCGCTGATCGGTAACAATGAGCAGCAAGACGATATGGTCCTTGTCGTCCGACGGGGGAATGAGGAAGTCCATCTGCTGTATTACACCCTCGATCTGCAAAGGTCGCTGAGAGGACACTGGACACCACGTTTCTGACCCTTCGCGAATTTCTCGTAGGATCTGGTCTCTCGGTTTTGCCGAGTAGATGATGACCTCTCTCTCGTTCGCGGCAACGGCGAGCGCTCTCGAGAGTGGGTCGACAGCTAGAAACTGTCCTGGTTGAAACAACATGCGGTCAAAGCAAGGCATGGGACACGTCTGCTGAATGAAGCGGGCGGTGCCATCAGCACCCTTCCGCAGGTAGAGAAAGACAATGTCATTGGATTCCAATGTCAAGATCAACAACTGAGGCGGTCCTCCTGAATCATCAAGTTCGCCTCGTTGTCTTTCGAGCTTCACGAGGAAGTCGACTTGCGCAGGGTCTTCTTCATTGTTGAAGATGGCAGCGGCGCGAATGCGTGAATCGAAGTCTATCTTGGAGGCTACATGTTGTAAGCGACGTCCCGGACCATCTGGGATAATCTGACTGATGAGTTAGCTGACTATGCTGTTTGAACTGATCAATGGAACGGCATAGGGAAGGATCTTGGCAATATCGAGTGTGGCGTTAGCCGCAGAGTAACATGCGTGCAGACAATATATGTTCGCCAGCTCTACGCTTGTAGCGTGCAGCAGAACATTTAAAGTCTAATTTGCGTTCAATCATAGACAGCAAATAATGTTGTGCTTCGAGCACCCCACAACTTGACAGGACCTCTACTTTGAAGCTTTGGGGGCAAACCTTACGTACCTCTTTGATGTGAACGAAGTCTTCCCCGACAAACACGACCTCGTTACACAGTCGATGGCGAAGCTGAGCGTGCAGTATCCAGTGTATCACTGGGCTGTGAAGAATAGTCCTCGTGAGCACGCCGATGGAGTGGATTTGCCTTTCTTGACTCGCCGCCTCCATCACGTACGCATCTCTTGTATTGTGGAAACAGTCGTCTTCCGGATTCGAAAACGAAGAAGTTGATGATTCAGGGCGGCACAGCTGTCCAAGCGATTCTCATACTTGAATACGAGGAGCAGCACCGAGAGCCCAACGTCCAAATGCGGAAGTCGCAATTGATTGTTGGTCCCTCTGGCTAAACGACGGCGTGAGACGCAGCTCGAAAAGTCCTCGTGCAAGCTTGTGGGAAGGCGACAGGCAGACGTGCGGATCGGGTGGAGGATGGGGTTTGTCGTGACGTCTGGAGTGCAGATGACCGAGCACGGGCGAGAGAGCGTAGAGGTCGATATTAATGAATGCTAGACTCGTCAAAGAGACCCAGGTTAGCGGTAAGGTAGCACAGTAGCGCAGCACCACAGGCACAGAGATGGGTATGCGTAGATCCGGGAAAACAATTGGCGGCAGGGCGAAGTCATTATTGGATGAGGTCCAGAAGCTTTTAAGGCGCAAGCTGCGGTTTCAGAGATTATTGACCTGCAGCAGACAGACAGCTTTTGCAGGTTGCGCCGCCGACTGCCGTGCGCGGAGGATGCGTGGAGCTGCTTCTGAAGGATGGAGATGCTCGTGCCGACGTCTACGCCCGTGCCGTGGAGCAAGAAAAAGTTGCGAGCCGAGTCAAACTACGATACGCCACGACGATGATGGCGCGCGCGGAAGAGCCGATATGGTGTGAGTCCGTGCCGTCAAAAATGATTGCTCGAATTCCGGTAGTTCGATGGAGCGCGCGCTGTGCGCGTGGTGTTGTACGATGCAATCGACACAGGGATGTACAGCGAAGGCTCGATGTGCGATGGATGCCGATGCCGTTGCCGTTGGCGTTGCCGTCAGCTATTGACACCGGCCCTGATGAGCAAAGGAGGGCGGTTCTTGGTGCGATGAGGCGGGTCTGATGCCAACGCAATCTCCACAGGGTATGGTAGGTGCAGTGGTGGAGGAGAAAGCGAGAATTGGAAGTCGACCGTCTCCACCGCTGGGAGGAAGCGGAAGGGAAGACGACGGGCCGGGACGACTGGTCGCTCGGTTGAGCCCGCACTAGGCCAGATGTGGGATAGGTAGCGACCCCTCTCAGAGCTCCCTTTACAGTAGCTCTCCACCTTGACTTGCCTCCACTACTACTGACTCCTTACCCTGCAAGTCCGCCGAGACCAACAGACGTCTGAAAGCGGATCTACTCTGCAGAACGACACTGCTGGCTACACCGCACTGCACTGCACTGCACTGCACTGCACGTATTGCGGCGGCTCCTCCCAAAATGTTCCGTCTGCTCGCCCACCTCATCACCATCGCATGGCTTCCGTCCCGTCACCCATAGACAACCCTCCGGCGACGGACAGCGGCGACCTGCCAGGTACGCCGCATGACGGCCTCGAGGCCGAGATGGACCGTGATGGAACCACCGCCGCCGCGGCCATGCCGTCTACTAGCCATGCTGCCGCACAGTCAGATCCTCTGTCGGCGTCTTGGGGCAACGAGCCCTTATCAGAGGCCGCCAGGAAAAAAGTCGCCCGCATCCTGGCCGCTTGCCGGGATCGAGACCTCGAGGCTCTGTCTGATCTGGCCACGTCCAAAGGAGGCTTGGTCGAAGACGAAGTCCGTCGAGCCGCATGTACGCCCCCCCTCACACTGCTTCTCTGCACGTATCGCTGTCATTTCCACGCCTGCTACCGCTAGACTGCTCCTGCCTTGCCTTTCACAGGCCCAGTGTCTGTTGCGTGCTCGTCAAACGAATCGTCCGCAGATATGCAAAGTCGCTAGAATCCCTACAAGATGAAATCCGAGGCTTACACCGTAACGCAGGGCCCATATTACTTGCATGTGATCATCAGCCGCGGCCTACAAGCGTCGATTGGTCGAGACTGGAGCGGCACAGAGACGAAGACCAGGTGGAATTGGACGTCCATCGGTCCTTTGTCTACTATCCCGAGAGTAAGACGCAGCTTCCGACCTGACATTGCCCATGCTAACCGCTCGCAAAAAGACGAGTCTCGCCAGCGCCTAGATGCACGCAAAGGCGAGTTATCCAACGTAATAACAGCGGTTCTGCGTCAGCACCCAATCCTGTGCTACTTCCAGGGCTACCACGACATCGTACAGGTTCTCCTCCTCGTCCTTGGAGCCGATGCGGCGGTATCGGCTGTTGCACGCCTATCATTGCTGCGCATCAGAGACTTCATGCTGCCAACCTTGGCTGCTGCAGAATGCCACCTTCACCTTCTCCCAGCTATCCTGTACTCTGCAGACAAGACGCTCTACCAGCACCTCTCTGGTGCCACGCAGCCCACTCCATTCTTTGCTCTGGCTGCAACTCTGACCTTGTATGCACATGACATTGAGGAGTATGGAGACATTGCGCGACTCTTTGACTACTTACTGGCAAGTGAGGCTGCCGTGCCTGTCTACCTCTTCGCTGTTGTGGGTCCAATCACTCCATGTGCTCTCTTGTTGCATTACAGCTGATCTTGTGATTGACTCAGATCGTCATCTCCCGTAAAAAGGAGTTGCTGGAGATCGACCATGACGAGCCGGAAATGCTGCATTCAATTCTCTCTAAGCTACCCAAACCCCTAGACCTCGAAGGGCTGATCACCCGGACACAGGCCTTGTTCAAGCAGTGTCCACCCGAGCGCCTTCCCAACCGCGCATGGAGCCGCATCAGCTCGTACAGCGTGCTCAAGACAACGCGAGTCCCGCAAGCACTGGCAGCACAAACCCTCGAGGATGGCGAGAAGCTCTTCGAAAAGCAGGCGTCCGAAATTCGTAGACAGGAGCAGCTCAAGCTGGTACGACACCGGGCCTCGGCGCTTGCGTATCGCTACCGGCGCTCAGTAGGCTGGACCAGTGCTGCGGTTCTGGTAGCGCTGCTGGCGTTGTACTACGGGAGGTCTGGTGCTGCAGGTAACTTCGATGGGTGGTCCACACTCGCATCCACCGTTAAGTACAGGATGGTGGAGATGGCGCGAAAGATCAGCTCTGCAAAATGGAGGTGAATGAGGGACACGCTCTTTCGGGCCGAAACCCAGCAATAGGACTTGTGGGCTAGGACGATCGCTGATGTTGCCGCACGGGCTACTAGGCCTCACCGACATCCAGAGGATGGATGCAAGCGGAGTTGTTCTCTCTGCAGGAACACCTGCATATGTAGACGTGATGCTAATTTTACACAATCACAAGCATCGACCAATCACGGGGCGTGTGTCCCGAAGCGGAAAGCGTAGAAAGCCCGGGGGATATTGTACCCGGCTTCACTTCACTGCTTTGAACAGTCCACCATAGACTGGATTCCGCTTCTACTTTTGGACCACTGAACAACGTTCTGACTTGGGTCGCAATGTGTCTCTTTCCAAAAAGCCATGATAGCCTACATGCAAGAAATGATCTTTCGGTCATCATACTGTACCTGCTACGTTCAGCGGAGCCAGATCTGAGGGCTGGCAGCGGCGGGAACTGGACCAGAACGAGACCATAGTAGAGACGATTTGCCTTCGCAAGTCGCGAGCGATAGAAAATGGATCATCTACTCGTACTATTGCGACTTTTCATTCTCAGCAAAGTGATACTGCTACCTAGACACCGACCGACTTCCCAGGCATCAGAAAGAAGAGCCCGCGAAGATCACACAAACACCCGAAACGCCACGCTAACCGCTCATCAACGGAAGAAAAAAAAAAGAACAATTCCTACTCAGCCCAAGGATTTCTCTCCCCTTCCCTATCCTCTGAGCCCTCAATCTTCCTTTCCTCCCAAGGTTGTCTGTGTCCCGTCTGATCCGTGCCTTCCTGCTCATTGACAGGTGTCTCGTCATCGTTCGTAGCAAGACCGAACGGATCCTCGAGCGAATGGTTCTCCTCTCGAATCTTCTGTTCGGGTTCATCGGGATTGAAGCCCTGCCGGACTTCCTCTGCGGCATCTTCGTCAGGATACGTTTTGACAAAGTGTTTTGATTCAATGCTGTTCCAGCCCGGTCCGCCCTCCTTACGGGCGCGCACACGGTCAAGTTCTTCGGCTTCGTGGTCCTGTGGCAAAGAGAGATGTCAGTGGGTGGATATGACACACAACGGGAGCAAGATTTGTGCTTACCTCGACGACGAGATCGACAAGCTGGGAGCTGTGGGATTTGGAGGAGTCGCGGCTGTCGTGTGACGAAGAGCGAACGAGATTGCCAACGACGGGTAACTGCTTCAGCTTTTCCTTGCCCTTGGATGAAGCCTCACCGCTGTCACCACTGCTGTTCTCGGCGTCGCTCTTCTTGGATGAGGACGTTTCAGGTCGGTCGTGTTGGTGGACGCTTTGCCGCAGATCTTGGATGCGGCTTTTGCGCCTTTGCTTCTGATCCTGCGTAGGCTGCAGAAGCCTCCGATTTGTTGATTGCGACACAATGTTGGGTTCCATATGTAGGCGGTCTTCTCTGCTTGCATAATGAGTATTGATGACCGGATAGTTCCAGTCTCCAAACTCGAGCGCTCGAGCGTTGGTGTAGAGGCGCTCCTCTTCCGCGTCCAGCTCTGGCTCATCCGGCTCAGTATGTGTGCCGTAGTTGTGTCCTCGACTTGTCGATCTATCCTTCCCTCCGCCAGGGCTCATCGTCCTCGCATGGCTGAATTTACCGAGCAGAGGTTGCTTTGCATGGTCATTTGGAGAGGGCACCCAGTACTTGCCCCGACCATTCCTCTCATAGCGCATACCTTCTCGCATTCGCGCTCGTCTACTTGAGGACTGTTCATGGGCCATAACGTTGTCTTCAGCATCGAAGTACCGGTAATCGTACTTGGCCCCAGTGAAGGTCTCCTTGCAATCCTCGATCAGATCTCGTGCGCCAAAGGCATCCCGAAGAGCGAATCGAATAGGCATTCTTGCATCGCTGATTGTCCTGTCTGCGTAATCTTTCCAGTTGAAAGCGTACCATTGCCAGGCAGCGAAGAAGGGCATCTCAAAGCAAATGAGAGCATCCTGAATGGCAGCTGCCAGATTGTCCGCAGTGTACCCCCGCTTTTCCAGACTTGGTATTACGCCCAGCCAGACCAGGATAGAAAGGAAGAAGCCCTGCCACCAGGAAGCAAAGATTATCCCCTTGATGCACAAGAACTTGGGCATAGGTCTGAAGGGCTGCAGGTCGTGTGACATACAGACCCAGAACAAGGCCAGATCGTACAACGACCAACAGATACTGATGTTGTAGACCAAGCCTGTCCAGAAGTATCCCGAGTCCACAGCGATAACCCCCTCCTTGAAGGTGCTGGTTGCTTTGCAGGCTATGGTAGCGATGGCTAGCACGGGTTTCAGAACAGCATATTGCAAGATCCCTCTCTTGATCTCCAGAAACGTATGCGGGTCGCTGATGTCTACCTTTCCGAACACGTGATTCAGTGGCCAGAGATGTGACACAGGTGGCCGGCCATGCATCATAATGATCAAACTCCTCTCTCCGCCGAGAAAGTTGATGAGGAGTTGAAAGAAGGTGTAGATGGTGAAGGCTTCGTAAACATCGCGGAAGGGATCGATCCAGAAGGCGACTTTGAGCGAGGTGAGCGAGGCCCAAGAAGCGGCAGAGAAGATCGGGACCATGATGAGTATGCGGATGACATGGCGTTGGAGTAAGGGTTTGCGATAGTTCTTTGCCTGAACCACGATCGTCGCAATTGTCAGGAGGCAGGCAACGAGCGCGAAGACTCCCGCAACGATGGTGACGTCCACACCAAAGCCCTGCCCCGATCCTCCCTGCTCATCTTGCTGGCCCTTCATGATGTGGATTTCTTGCCAGTCGGCCATACTGGCGAATTTGTTTTGCGCTGCTGTTTATCGCATCCTTCTTGTTCCCTCTCGATATCCAGGACCAACGACTCGGGTTTGAACTTCTCGTGGGTGCGGTATGGTGGATGGGGGACTGAAGGAGTTGGCGGGCGGTGTGATAGTGGTTTTGCGTTGCCTGGTAATAAGTAAGTAGGAGAGGGTCTCGTGAGCTGCGATCGAGGGGGCGTACAGCGTCGGAGGTCGGAGGTGCTTGCAAGCTTCTGACTGGTCGGATTTGTTGTGCGCGACCAAGCGACCTCACCTCTCGACTTTGCCTGTTGCATTCGAGCTTGAGAATTCGTGCATTCCTGCAACTCTGCAATGCTAACTCACCCCACTGACTCTATGCTTCGATCGACGGACACAGGGATTCACACCTTCAATGCTCTCTTCATGGTCAGTCCTCGCCGCTCTATACTCGATCATCTGACATGCCCTCGCCTTGCTGACGTCAAAACATTCTGGTGTCTACCTACCAGCCGGTCACTACGACTTCAGAACAACTGAGAAGACAGGATAGGACACCGCGGTTTCTGGATGTCTTTCGTAGGTATTGACAGGACCTCAGGACAATGACGCCTGTCCGACGTTTGCAGCTTTCCTCAGATCTCACAATGCATGATACTCGTATGACTCCTCACTCAATGTCGACGACTACTCCTAGATGGAAAGTGATTATCAAGATATAACAGATTTTTCGGCCGAACGAACGATCAATCCAGAAGAAAAGAAGTATGGTGGTTAAAGACCCTGGTCGAGTAATGATACGTACGATCGGGCTAACGGCGCGCTTCGACCTGCTCACAAGCGCGTCCCGTTGCTTGATAGTTGCACTTCGCCTGCTGCTTGCACTCTCATTCTTTTACGAATTTGCTCATCCTTATCCCGTCCATCGATAATGGGTTCTCGCGCCCGCAAGGATCCTCTTACACGACTACACTTTCGAACAGCAAAGTCTACGCTGTTCACGATCTCAGCCTCTCAAGCCTTCTCGGGTATATTGGATGTATCTTGCGCTTCCACGCGCTCTAGGTCATGGGCGCGCAAGCAAAACCAAAGCCGGAGGCCGTTCCAACAAGCAACTGGAGACTGTACGACGAATGCATCCTTCCAGCACTGGAGCGTGGTGATTCACTTGCAGAGCAACGTGGCGACGGGATCGTTGAGATGTATGAAGAAGGTGCCTTTCCATTCACCCACCATGTCACGAGCTATTACTCAAAATCACCCAATCAGACGCAGAAGTGGGGCTTGGCAAGCTGCCTCGAGCGAGAAGAGCCACCTGGGCCGAAGCGAAAGCCGAAATGGCAGAATACGAGATCGAGATCGCTTCTATAAGAAATGGTACTTGCACTCCATGGCAAGCCCCTTGCGCCTGAACCCGAATATCTCCGCGCCTGAATTGATTCCAGGGCGACGTGGGATGACCGCATCGACCTCGACCATCTCAAGCCAGGAACGCGATCACGATGGATATGTATCTTGCGTTGTAGTTGATCAATACAGGGACACCACCTGTGTGACATTCTTCGAGACCCAGACTGGGGAAACTTGATTGTATAGCGTTGTAATTAGTCCCACATGGAATTGGCGGTCCTAGAGAGAATCGATAGTTGTGCCTCGGAGAGTCTGCCAGGAGGCGTGGAGCTAGTTCAAAGTTTCCATTCTCCATATTGATGCAAATGACCCGGATGCATGAATTTTGATACCGCCGGATCTCTTGGTGATGTTGTGATGAGTCCGTGCACTTCTGATAGCCCCACCTGTCACGTGGCTGTCGGTCGGTGCGCAAGCTCTTTCCAGTCCTTGGTGATGAAGGTCGAAACACCTCGTTTACCACGGCTTTCTCTTCATCTCATCTCATCTCACCTCATCTTTTCTCTTCATCTCACCTCATCTCCTCGTGGTAGTCGGAGGTGAGCGCATGTCAAGCGGGCTCGCAGACAGCAAACGACGATCTCCGGCATACTGAGAGAGCCGAGCTGCACGTCCGGGGCAGCTGTCTCGGACGGCATTTGGTGCAGGATACCACGAACCCGGGAGCATCTCAAGACACGAAACCTGGATGGCGGATCTGGAGGCGACGCACAACGGGTAGAAGCGACGACATTCCGGACGATGCAGTGGGGAGCCGGGCAGAGCAAGACATAAAGGAAGGGCTCGCCGCGGTCTGCGGTGAGGTGCGCAGCTAGACAGCACAGTGCTAGCCAGCCAGTCAGCCCGCCCGCCCGGTCAGCCCCTCCACAGCTATAGCTTGGCACTCGCATCATGCCACTCCCCATCCCACCATCCTGGGCTGGACTGGGCTGGCTGTGCTGGGCTTCGTCGCCGAGAGTGTCCCGTCTGCATCGGCACCGAAACACTCGATCCACGGCACCGAGTCGCGAACAAGGCCGCACACCGATGCTGCTCTGCCCGCCCTGCACAGTGTGAATTGTGCTGCACTGTGCTGTGCCATGCTGGAGAGCGGCACCTGCCTTTGTCCCCGAAACCCTGCCGCAGCCAATGACACATGCTTCCTCTGCCATACCCTAGATTGCGACTGAGCTACTGAAGGCATTCCTGGATTGCCAAATCATACTTGGCAGGCTTCATCTTTCCTCTTCTTTCCGCTGCTGTCTCTCTCGTTGCCCGTTTAAGCCTCCTCCGTCTCACCCTATCCTGCTTTCCGTACCACCATGGAGAAGCTGCCTGGAATACCGGAGAAGCTCCAACAGATCGTGAGTAGCCGACCGAACTTCATCGACATGCGCGAATACATCTCTGCAACGCTCGAAAAGGCCCCCAGGATACCGGATGAACTCTACCAATTCTCTGCAAGCTGTTCGAGACACCTCTCGCAGCTTGTAGAAAGCACATCAGCATTGCCACAGATTCACGGCCTGGCGCAAACCTGTGCCAACTCCTTCCGGTGCATGTCTCCACTGGCCATTGTAGGAGTCCTTCTCGCGGCACTCGCAGCGTATGTTGTCTATCAGCTCTACTTTCACCCGCTGGCAAAATACCCAGGTCCGCTCCTAGGCCGACTGACACAATGGTACGATGTCTATCATGCCTACGTCGGAGACAAGCACATTCTATTCTACCATCTCCACCGAAAGTATGGAACCGTAGTACGATTCTCCCCCAACTCGCTTTCCATCAACGACCCGGCTGCCTTGAAGGTCATCTATGGCCATGGCGCGAATGTACAGAAATCCGTCTTTTACAAGTGCTTCCGCGCCGCCCCGCAAGCCATCAGCACTCTGCTGGCCACCGAGAAGCAGCATCATGCTCGCAAGCGCAGGATCATGGGCCAGGCCTTCTCGGATTCCACCCTGAAGGGATTCGAGCAATACGTTCAAGGCCACGTACAGGACCTCGTCGACCGCGTCCGTCGTGAAGTCCATCGGCCTGGAGCGGAGAAGTCGCCATGGAGCGCCCCACTAGACATGGCAAACTGGTGCAATTGGCTCGTATTCGACATTATGGGAGACCTCGTTTTCGGTCGCTCCTTTGGCACATTGGGGGAGAAGCCGGAGAACAGAAAAGGTATCTTTCTTCTTGGACGTGCCGCTCGGAGAAACTATGTTGTCGCCGCAATGCCTGCCCTTCTATATACTGGTTTGGAGAAATTCCTTCCTCTCCTTCGCGGCTTGTATTTTGATCGCTGCCGGTACCTCGCTTTTGGCAAGGCGCAAGTGATGGGGCGCACGACAGAACACGCCAAGGCGGGCCCGCAGATGGAGACTGGCCGTAAAGACATCTTCTCTTTCCTTTTGCACGCTAAGGACCCGGAATCTGGGGACGGCATGCCTATGCCTGAGCTGTGGATGGAGGGCAACACACTGATCGTTGCTGGGTCGGACACCACTTCTACGTAGGTTCCAACACAATCGCGAGACCGACACCCTTACTGATAGTGCATATCCGCAGTACCCTCGCAGCAACACTCTACTACCTCCTTCAAAACCCTCACACCCTCCATCGCCTTCAGTCCGAGATCCGAAGCACCTTCACCTCCCGCGAACAAATTTCCATGTCGGGCACAAAGATGCAATCATGCACCTATCTACGCGCCTGCATCGACGAAACCATGCGCATGACACCGGCAGTAGGCGGCGTCCTGCCGCGAGAAGTCCTCAAAGGCGGCCTCGCCATCCCAGCCCTCGGTCTGACCCTCCCCGCTGGTATCGACGTCGGCGTTCCCATCTACGCGATCCACCACCACTCAGGTTACGTCCCGGACCCTTTCCAATTCGAGCCAGAGCGCTTCCTCGCCTCGACGAAGGAAAAAGAAGCCCTGATGAGCGTATGGAATCCTTTCTCCGTTGGCAACCGAGCCTGTCTTGGCAAGCCATTAGTGTACATGGAACTGCAGATTGCGATTGCGAGGTTATTGTTCGAGTTTGACATGCAGTTGGGCGAGGACCAGAGGGTCAGTGGGTTCATCACCCGGGAGATTCGGACGGAGAAGCGGCAGCCAAGAGAGTACCAGTTGCAGGATTGGTTCATGAGTCGGAATGAAGGGCCTTGGACTGAGTTCAAAGTCCGGGAGGATCTGAATGCGTGAAGACGGTGAGGGGTTTTTCCAATGAAAGAGCAAGCGTTTGCGCAACCGCCGAGTTTATCTTGAGATGTATACATGAGACGCTGATACCTTGTTGTTGTAGCGTTTGTTGTTGATGAGGTTTGGTTGTATGATGGCTCTGAGAGACTTGGAGCTCAATGAATGGTCGGTCTTCGGACATGTTTTGGGCAATTGACAATCTCTCCCAAAATGGAACATATCCCTTTTGTCCCCGGAGGTAGGGTATTATTGAAGAATCCGCTTCTCTCCTTGCCGCCTGCTTTCGTGCTCTCGGCTTTCATCACCTCACTCCTACACCAACCGATCCGCCAGACGGTCCCCTCAGGGTGGCAGCACCGAACAATGCGAAGCCACCGCTTGACGTCGAGAAGCTCCGTGGCGTCGGAGTCGATGATGAGGATCTATCTACCCGGACGCTGGTTGGGGGGGGAACGACACGTGGATCAAAGCCGAGACGGATCCTCGCGCAGTACGAAGAAAGCAAAGTCCCCAATAATAGTATTAGACTGCGCGTTGAGAGAACGCTATACACCAGCAAGCAGGTCCACCCAACCTATGCAATGAGACGGCGAATGTCATTTTGGTGTCCCACAACGAACGCCTCGCCGCCGGTTCTGTAACTCCACCACCACCACCGTCACGTACAAGGGCCATGCAATGTTTATCTACATCATGCCCAGAGCCGCGAGTTGAGGCAGAGCAGCCCCCAGATTGCCGCCGCGCATCCCACCAGCGCCCATCATGCCCATCAAGGCGGCGGCGGCGGCCGGATTCATTCCTGCGGGACGAATCAGCATACGGCCACTTATAGCTTCGTCGGAAGGGACGCCAGTATATGAAGCCAGCGTTGGGAAACCGAGCCCGCGACGGAAACTCCCAAGCCAAGCCAACTCGAATGCAACTCGGCAAACAGGACGACAACGCACGGGGGATGGGGGCTGGGGGGAAAAAGCCTACCTCCGCGACTTTTACTACTGCTCTTCCACGCCGAGACGAAGGGGTCGATCTCGTCCCCATCGTCATCCCAGTCTTCTTCTTCTTCGAGGCCGTTACCACCGCCGCCGCCACTGCCGCCACTGCCACCGAGGAGAAGGGCGAGGACCATGGGGTTGATGATGCCGTTCATTCCCATGCCGCCGCCACCCAGCCCACCCATACCGCCCATACCGCCCATACCGCCCATGCCGCCCATACCCCCTCCCATCATCATCATAGGCATAGGCATAGACATAGTCGTAGGCATTGGCACGCGCGGATAGGGATACCCACCCGCACCGAAGGGATTGTTGACAAGACCGGCCATCCCGCGGCCTCCGCCCATGAAGTTCATCTGGTGGACAGGATGCGGGCCCCCGGCTCCTAGTGGCGATGCGCCTAGAGTAGGAATGTAAGCATGCGTGAAGTGAAGATTGGGGATCTTGATGGAGGTCTCTCTCTCTCTCTTCTCAGAGTCATCGTAACAGTCGGGGAAAGTATTGAGGAAGAGGAGGATGGAACGAGGAGAAGCGAACGAACGAAACATACCGTAACCTTTCGCCCTTCGCCCAGCGGGCAACCCGGACTGCTGGAATAGCATGTGCTGCAAGAGGGGATTCATCCTGTTTCTCCTTGCTGGCTACTGGAATTTGTCTTGCCTCGGGATGGGAAACTCCAATGAGGAGGAGCGTCACACGGAGAGCGCTGAGAAAAAAAGAAAAAGATGGGAAAAGGGGGACGTGGATTCAGCTTGCGAAGCAGAGGGTATCTGTCTTATGCTTATGCGAGTGGACTACACGAGCCAAGACTCGCAGTCAGTCAGCAGACTCGCAAACCCGGGATGGGATCGATCATCACCCTTGGGATTCCATACCATTGGCGGGCAGGAGAAGGGCAAAACTCGAGCACCAACTCTCACGCGGTATCACTCACTCACTCACTCACTCACTCGGTTGGATGATCGTGCTCGTCGTGCTTGTCAAACAACACAACACAGAACACCAAACGCAACGCACAACGTCCCGAGTCGCAAGCAAGCAAGCAAGCAATATGAGCGGATCCGAAGACTTCGCGGGGGGAGCCGTTCGGCAACAACGCTCCTGTTGCATGTCGTGAATGTCGTGCATGTTGCACGTCCACAGCATGAGCGACGACGCGCTGCAGTGGCATCCTCGAGTCGAACGGTACCCAACGATCATCGCCTCATCTGCGTGCCGTGTTCCCAGCCAAACGGTTGGTAGCAAACTTTTCATTTTCATGCGGATTCGAAGCGAGCAAGCGAGCAAGCAAGCAAGCGAGCAAACAAACGGACGGACGGACCGATGGGTTGTCAGACTCGAAGAAGAGGAAGGAAGAGGAAGTTAGCGGGGAGGATTTTTGGCAGGACAATCCTCATCAGCGACTCGATGAGCTGTTGTAGTCGTCGTCAGGAAAAAGTTGAATCGTTGTGTAGTGTAGTGTAGTGTAGTGTGCTCGCTGGATTCTTCCAGCCGGTCATACCTTACCCGACGTCCGTCAGCCTCTCCATACATGTAGCGTGCCGCCAAGACCACCCAGTTAAGGCCAAATCAGGAGAAGAAGGAGGACAAAAGAACAACCGAATCGCGCCACGACGGCAAGGGGGGGGTGTGTGTGTGTGTGTGTGTGTGTGTGTGTGTGTGTGTGTGTGTGTGTGTGTGTGTGTGTGTATGGATGTTATGGATGTAACGCGTATGTACTGTCTCAAATTGTAGAATTTATACGCCGAGCAACCAGGAAGTCATACGATCATTTAGATAACGATGTAAAGATACATACACATTCTACTTCGGTATACACCTTGTACTTACAAAAAAAAAGATGGACAGTCTGATATGATGGTACATGCGCTCTCCCCTGCTCCAACAACCCCCTCCCCACCCAAAAATAACGTCCAATGCGTTTGGCGATAGGATGGATACGATCTGATAGCACGGCATACGACCATTTCAATCCATCCTCTCCCTTTTAGACTCTCCAATGGTACAGTCTGTTGGTTACAAGTCGCAAAAGCAGAAACGACGAAAAGCCCAAGTGCATCCAGGCGCTCGATTCCTACTCAGCGTCTCACCCTCCTCTTCTCATCCCACTTCTTATTCCGATCCGCTTCTGCCTCCTCATCAACACCCATATCCAGTTCCAGACACATTTCGAGATCAATCTTGCTCTCGCGTCCCAATTTGCTCACGTCAATCGCGTTCTCCCAGTCACGCTTGAACATGGCCCAGGTGGGCTTCACTCCAAAGGAATTCTCCTCGTCGTGTTCCCCGTACGCGATGAGCACGTGGCCGTCGAGCACGTGGGAGAGTTCGTCGTCTTCCTGGATCGAAGAGATGATGGTCTCCCAGAGACTGTTCAGGTGAAAGCAGTGAATTCTTTCGGATTGGGCCTCCGGGGTCAAGGTATGGCTTCTCCGACGGGATTTCAAGGGTTTGAAATTCGCTTCGTTCATGGCTTGCATCCAGGAGGTGAAGCCTGTACGGGTCGGGTCGGAAGTCTGTAGAGCGGGGATGAGGGCGTGGTCGAAGACGGTCTGGAGGACTTCGTCGGAGAGATGGCCGGTGTTGATGGCGTGCGGAGGGCCGCCGGCGTTGGGGAGGATGAGGTAGAAGTTTAATTTGAAGGCGGAAGAGGCGGTGAGCGTTGTGGCGCCGAGGTGGAAGTACGGGAGTTTTCCGGGGCGCAGGAGAGGGGAAGAGCAGACGTATTTGGTGTAGAGGTCTTCCGCTAGTTGGGTGGGGAGTGGTGGGCCGAGTTGGGGGGTCAGGTTCACGCTGAAGCAGGAAGGCCAGGTCGGGAGGATGACAGAAAGGGAATTGGGGAAGAGGAGGGTGGTCTTGATGAAGACGCCGCCCCTTGTGTCGGATCCGGGAGGAGATTGGAGGGCGTGGTTGGAGAGGGCGAGGCCTGGTCGGAAAGGCGCGGAGGGCTGCTGTTGCTCGGTGACGGGAGGCAGAGAGCGACGGGCTCGCTTGACGCGGAGATTGTTCGTCGAGGCGTTCTGCCATGGACCGAAGTCTCGGAGCGGTTCTCTTCGTTTGTGGGTCTGCTGGATGGTGACGGCTTTCGAGGGCTCCTGGAGTTGTGTCTCTGAGGCATGGACGGTCCGAATCGTCTTCCGCCCCGGGACGTTCTTGACGGGAATGGTGGCACCGGTGGAGAGGGCTGCTCTGGCTGCGATTTCAGACATGGAAGGCTTCTTCTGGATGGGGTTCTCGCAGGGAGAGGAGGCTCTGCGCTTGGACATGGTTGTTGCGTGAAAGGAGGGAGGGGATGATTAAAGTAGGAGAGGAAGCAATATTGAAAGGATTACTGATACAGACTTAGGAAAGCATTCGTGGGAGATGCAGATGGGAATGCAAGATGTGCTGTTGGGAGGAGGCATCATGCGGTATCTATAGAGTTGTCAGCTTGACGTGGCAAATCGCCGACCGACGCCATGGCCAGTGTAAACAAAGGCTCTTGACGCGAGGATCCCGGCGGCGGGGACAGGTGAGGGCGCGAGAGCCATGTGCTCGATTCGATGGCGGCCTGGTCTGATAGGACGTCGAGGTGTTGTTGCGCCATGTGAATTTTGACAGTCCGGGATAGGCTGGTGGCGTGGCAGAAGAAGTTGGAAACGCGCCGAGGAAGTCGAGCGGCGAAATGGGCACAGGGCATCGCGATGGGCATCGCAATTTCCATCAAAGCATCTGGAGATATAAGGACCATCGCTTACATAACACGGTAATGGCTGTACGCTCACCGCCGTCCCGAACGGGTCGGTCTGTATGATGGTATCGATACGCCCTACTAGGTAGTATCGCTCACACATGCATATGGACGTCGTCGAGGCAGGCGTTCGTCGTGCTGGCAGTCCGGAGATCCGTGTCCGCGGACGTGGTATACTTCTGCTGCGGTCGCCCAGGAGGCTGATGATACTCGGTGCGGGCGGCGAGTCGTGGTTGAGACGCGTAGCGAGTCTCGCCATGCACAATGTGAGGCTTCGAAGCATCGTCCGTCGCGACTTTCCCGTCTACATTGATTGGTACACAACCGGGAAGGCGCGGAGTGAATGCTGCCCTGGGCTGATGAAAATGAGGCTTTACCCCACAATGTATATAAGGTAAGGTAATAACAGAATCAACCTCAATCAGGGTCGTGGTTGGAGTGCGAATGTTGGCATCTCATCCGAGGCTTCGGAGGTGCCGCGTTGCGTCTTCTGAGACACGCGAAGTGTCAAGCCGCCAGACTCAATCGCGCTCGACGGGAGTCTGCCGTGTGTGGATGTAGATATAGATATATATATATATATATATGAGTAAGTATGTCCTACTCGATCAGATTCGGTGTATGAGGTGGGTATGTATAGATATATATTCCGAGATATCATGATGATAAATAATCGACGACATGTCGCGCTGCAGGAACTACCTTACTACTCATCACGCGACAGCTGCTGGAAATGTGCAGCAAGAGCGAGCGAGACACCCTGGACTAGCTCGTCTAGCTCCCGACCGGGTTCAGCCGTCGGCCCGGGCGAGGGCGAGGAAGAGGCACGGTGCACTGGCATCTTCTCACACGTCGATATTCCTCCTCCCATCTTCTCTCGCGACACATTGCAAATGCCCATGCATCATCCTCTTTAGCGTCACCAACCACCGTTACCACCATCTCCAAATTTTTACCCCCGATCCGCGAGACATCCATTGACTCCTCCCCCACCGACGCCCATCCAGCTTTTCACACCACCATTCGCACCCTGCTGCATCACCACCACCACCATCACTACTACGCCCACGTCGAACCGTAGTCTTCGCAAGCTATGGCTCCCTCGACCTTTGCATCCGCCGCTGCAGGCAACCCTCAGTCTTCGTCACGCGACGGCCCTCCTTCAGACTGGTACGTCTCCGCATACACGCCAGGGAGAGATCCCCCCCGGACGCCTCCAATGCGCGCGTCAGGGACCTTGAAAAGGACTCGAGCACAGGCATGTAGCAAGATGGGAGCTGATGGAGCATTCACAGGTCACGCAGATCCAACGGTAGCACCCAGACCTTCAGGAGACCTTCAGGCGCAATGACCACGCCCACCACAGCGCATCCTTCCGACCCTCTCCCCTCTCAGACCGCTCGCTATGTTCCCCCGCATCGTAACGGCACCCTCTCCGACAATCGCTATACCAAAGAGCAGCTTCTCGAGTCGTTCAAAGTCCAGCACAGTGTTAACGGGGACGCGAACGACCACCCGCCCATGCTGTTCACGGGAGCTCCGCAGCCAGACACCGCGAATGGCACATCCGCGACGTGGGGTAGGCTTGAGCATACCAGAGATAATCAGCCAGGTCCGGATGTGTGTTGGGAGAAAGGCGGCTCAGTAGAGCCGCTGGGCTTGATTGAAATGGATGAAGAGGAGAGGGAGGTGAGTGTGATATCATGCGACAACAGATTTGGCAGACACGTATGCTGACCGGTACTTCCTCATTTACAGCTTTTCACATTATCCGTCAATTCGCCAATCAAGCCTCCGACCGCGACCAAGGAACACTCCCAGGCGAATGGCCTGCCTGGCCGCAAATCCTCCATCTCCAACAGTGTCACCACTCCCGGCGGCTTTGGACTCCCATCGCCCAGCGTTGCGCGCGGCGGTAGGGGTCGTCGGGAGGCCAGCGAGTCCTATCCATTCCCGCAGAACAACGTCTCATCTCCTGGAGGCTTCAATCAGCACGAACAGCGCACGGCCTCGCCACCTGCGTCCTTGCTTCGCAGGAGAACGGACATCAAGGACAACAGCAGAACCGATGACGGCGACGATAAACCCAGCTCCTCTGCGTTCGGTACACTCAAGCGGAATCCCACGGGACCCCTTTCCGCCGGCTTCAATGCACCATCTACCCCGTGGAGCACTGCCGGTCCTCAGAGCGCTGGCCTCCCTCCCATGGGCTCTTTTGGCAACTTCGGTCTCCCTGGTAACGCAAGCCAGCAAGCCGTGTCGGGGGACAAGAGGCCAGGATTGGGCAGTGGAAGATCAGAAAGCCGATTCAAGAACGTTCTGAACAAAGAGAGTAGCGACGATGGCGCGCATCGATCTTTGGAAAGGAAGACGAGCATCTCTAGTCTTGGCCGAGTGAATGAGAACGATTCCTGGCGCCAGGAACGTCCAGAGCCGACCAACGCGACTCTGGAGGAGGCCGAAGAAGATTTACCTACTGGAAGTGCTGCACTCGCCGCGGACGCCGAGATATCCCCACCGCAGCCTCGGCAGGGATATCAGGGCTTCGGAACGCCAAGCCGGCAAGGCACAAACGATGATTTCGGCTTCGGCGCGTTTGGCATGACCTCCAACAGCGCACATGCATTCGGACAGGGTTTCAATGCTAGCAGAGAAGCTTTCCACCAGCAGACGCCTTCCCATCAACGACCCGGTCAACAGTCCGGAGGGAACGAGCCGATGAGTCCTACTGACACCAACCCTTATCAATCGCCGGAGCATCACAACGCGGACAGGACGACTACAGACATGGGCGACGACAGCCACGAAATGCACAACACCCATTTACCGGGTCTTGGTCAGTTTGGCGCCGACCAGTCGCAACAGCTGGGTGGTCTTGGAGCTCTGCCAAATCTTGGTCGCCCAACTGGGGCTCAGGGTCCAGCCAGCGACAGGAGTCAAACTTCCAGCGTCGGTCCTGGGCGAGGTGGTTTTCCTGGCTTCGGTGGCCTCGGAACGTTGGGCGGACTGCCTGGATCAGCAGCGTGGCCAGTCTCTCAAGGTGGCCTCGGGACTCCCAGCAGGCAAACGGCTGGCCTCTCCATTCCTTTCGGCGGAAGTGTCTTCTCCAATCCGATGTCTGACCTGCAGTCGCCTGGTCTGGCAGGGCTCGGCGCGAGCACCATCATGAGTCCCCATAGTGGCGCGTACGGTGGGAGCAGAATGGCAAGTGTGTTCCCGCAAGGTTTGCAAGATCAAACGCGCCACAATGAACATGACCGTGAAGGAGGGACTGATCGCGTGCCGCAATCTTTTGCTGGACTTGGCGATATCGGCAGGTCAGCTGAAAGTCCATTCGCCAACCAAGGCTTCAACCTGGGTCAAGACAAAGGCAGTCTGCACGAGCCAGTGGATCTCCAACAAGGCCAATTTGGCGCTCCCGGCCAGCACCAGCAACAGCAAAGCCAGCCTCAAAATCAGCCTCCAGGAAGCTCAGCTTCTAACCAACCTCCGGCGCCCCAGCAGCGTACTATGGTGATGCCTGACAGAATGCAGTGGATTTATCGCGATCCCCAAGGACAAACGCAGGGGCCGTGGACTGGATTGGAAATGCACGACTGGTACAAGGCGGGCTTCTTCTCCCCGGAGCTTCTTGTCAAGAAGAAAGAGGACCCGGATTACGAGCCACTTGCCCAGCTGATTCGGCGCATTGGGAACTCACGCGAGCCCTTCCTGGTTCCGCAGATTGGCATTCCTCACGGCGGTCCTTCGACGAGTGCTGGGCCGTCTACCTGGCCTGGTCAAAGCACTGCCAGTGGAGCGCAACCACCGTTTGCATCTAGCTTCCCTAGCTTTGGAACCACTCTCACTGCAGAGCAGCAGAATGCTCTCGAGCGCAGAAAGCAAGAAGAGCAGTATCTGATGGCCCGGCAGAAAGAGCATCTCGCTCAACAACAAATTGCGCAGCGTATGCAGATGTCTAGCGGACATCCGAGTCTAGCACAAGGCCAGCTGCACCATCATGGCAGCGCGCACAGCCTGCAGTCGCAACCCAGCTACGGAAGTATCACCAGCCCCACTGCATTTCAGCCAAGCCCAATCCAAGGTCCGACACCCGCGGCTCCATCGAATTCCGCCCAGGGGTTTTTCGACAACTCATACCGTTCACCCCCAGCTGGCGGTATGGGCACCGCAGGTATTGATCCTCTAAGCCGGATTCGAGAGGAAGAGATTCCGGGCATTCTTGACCGACTAAACCTTGGCAGTCGCGCAGGACCTGGCCAGTACGGCGCTCCAGGCCAGCCATTTGGAGCACAGCAGCAAGCACAGCAGCAGCTTGGACCAGACGTCCATGACGAGCAAGTCAAACAGATGCTTGATGATCGCGCCAGACTACAGCAGGAGCAAGCGGCTCACGACGCCCAACAGCAACCCGAACGTGAGCAACCAGCAACGAATGAAAGACTACAGCGATTCCAACAGCTCCGTGGCGAGCAAGATATACAACATCGTCTGGAGCAAGCCGGTGCCTCAGTGCCCGCCCATCCCGAAGACACTACCAAAGTCCCCACCGAGGAGCAGCCAAGACAGCCAGAGCAACCATCGTTGAAGGAGCAAGTCGAGGCAGCTGCGTCCGCCAAGCAGTCTCCAGTGCCTCAGCGCCCTGGCATGCCAGAACCGTTCCCTCCGGCCCCGTCGCAGTCTCCGCTGCCAGCGCCCGCTGCCCAACGCACTGGAAGGCAGAGCGTTGCTGACCAGCTCCAGACTGAATCTCGCGACCTCTCTCAAACTCCGTCTGTCGAGACCCCGAGCGCGGCCGTAGCGCCTTGGGCAAAGGAACCAGCAGAGGCTCCCAAGGGTCCTTCCCTCAAAGAAATCCAAGAGGCTGAAGCGAAGAAAGCTGCTGAGGTTGAACAGATGGCTGCCGCTGCTCGTCGTGCTGCGTTTCAGAAGGAGATGGAGCAACAAGCGCAAGCTTCCGCTGCTGCGCAGCCAAGCCTTCCCACCAGCTCTACCTGGGGTGCTGGATCTCCCGCAACGCCGACTGGGCCTGCACCCGCAGCTTGGGCTAAGACTGCTCAAAAGCCTACCGGACCGGCTACGGGAAAGACACTTGCGCAGATCCAGAAGGAAGAGGAGGCACGCAAACGGAAATTGGCCGCTGCGGCAACCGCAGCGCAGGCCCAGGCAGCCGCTGTGAGCGGCGTCGCTGCCCCCGCCGGTAGCAAGAGCTACGCTAACCTCGCCGGCAAGGTCATCTCGCCACTTCCGAACACAGCAGGCGGCGCATGGACGACAGTCGGCGCTGGCGGCAAGGCCAAAACTCCTTTAGGTGGTCCCGCTCCCTCTGCTGTGCGCACTGTGAGCGCAGGTGTTGTGCCAACAGTTCAACCAGCTGCGCCAACGATTAAGAAGCCTACAGGGAGGAGCACCACCACGGCCAACTCCAGTGGCATGAACGCCCAGGAAGAGTTCAAAAAGTGGGCCATTGGCGAGTTGCGCATGGAATTGAACAAGGACCTTAATCCAAACGACGTCTTCAGCGGTCTGATCAACTTGCCGGCTGATTTGGAGATGATTACCGAGGCTGTGCATGGCGTCTCCAGCACTTTGGACTCTCGCCACTTTGGCGAGGAGTTTATGCGCCGCAAGCGACTTGCGGACAAGGTCAGTCAATCTTGTGGCTTGGACTTTTTCATGGTTTACTGACGAATTCTTTCAGGGCATCATTGACACAACCGTACCTAAGAGTGCATCTCCATCTCACGCGGCGAATAAGGGTGCCGCGGACGGCTGGAGTCAGGTTGCACAGAAGAAGCGACCGGAAGAGACCAGAGAGGATTCTTATGGCAATGGCAACTTCAAGGTCGTGCCGAGCAAGAAGAAGGGCGGGAAGAGATAGTCTCCTGACGGACCTTCACGAACGCCTGCCGCTGGACCTTCCTCGAACCGGTTTGCATGTTTGCATCCCAATGGAAAGCTGCCGTGAAGTGGCAGGAAAGCGTCGATGTACTTCTAAAGCATTGGGAGAAGAGTACGGTCGTTGTTGGTCGAGGACCTGTGTACGATTGAAAAAAACTAGCGGGTGTGCTTAGCGGAGCGTGGAGTCTGTTGGAAGCAAGATTTTTGGAGAAAGTGTGAGAGAAATGAACGCGAATATTCTTCTGGTGATATACTTCTGTCCAATTCGCTTTTATTGCACGAGGTGAGAATTACTGGCTCACTCAGATCTTGGTGCGAACCCCTGGGGCGAGAGGAGGACGGAATGGTGACTACCGTGGATTACCTTAACATGTGACGGCGATTGATTGCCAAGACAAGACATGGCGTTCACGAGCGAAGTTCTTGCCCGCGCCGACATTGATGCGTAGGGAGGGCATTCTCTCATCGAGTCAGTGAGTTCGAAGTTGGTGAAAGTGGTATTAATATAAAGGGGGAACGTCTCCTGTCTGCAATACAACCTATCCTAAGGTACCTTACTGTCTCAAAGACTCCACGGGGGGGGGGGGGGGGGGGGGGGGGGGGGGGGGGGGGCCCCCCACCCCTAACTAGAGAGCAGTCGACCTTAAGCTCCATCCTTATTCTTAGAGCTATAATACTACAGGGAATTTTTTTAGTAGATTTTTCGAATCTATTCGGTATATAGTCGCTATAGAGAAAAAAGTAGAAATTTTTAGAGAGAAATAGAGAAGATAGATAGTTTAGGATTTAACTTTACTAGTAAAGTATAAATTATTAGTATTAGTATATTATTCAGTACTAGTATATTAAAGTTACGGCTTAGTATAGCCTACTACTTGTTACGGATCGAAGTAGGAGCGAGGCTACTTCGAGAATTCCTAGCTAGTAAAATAGAAGAGAGACTCTACGCGTACAGCGAGGCACGTTACGTGTTACGTGTTCGACTAACGGGAGGAGCCGATAGTCGAACTCTACGAGGAGGACTACGTAACAAGTTCGACCGTTCGACTATAGCTCTAGTTAGATAGCTAGTTTCTAGCTAGTAGGTAGGACAAGTTAGTCGAACTAGAAATCTATATAGGAACACTAAGAATGCCTCTAGCTTTCGATATGTTTAACTTACTATAGTATCTTACTACTTAGAATACAATCCCTTAAGTTACTATACTACTCTATCGCTTTACTCTTCCTCTACTAGACCTCTCTACTAACGAGCCTAATACCGATTAAGCCTTGTACAAGTGATCCTTATGTATTGTGAGATTATTAAGTCACAGACTTAACACTACTCTATTCTAGTTTATTCTCTAGTACGACTTAGCTCTCTAGTAGCTAGATATTTATATTATTAGAGTATTTTTCTTACTATTCTAGCTTTAAGTTCTACTACTATTACCCTACTATCTACTATAAGTATATTATAGCAAGATCTAATAGTACTATCTAAGATCTCTATAATAGATTCTAGATATTAGAGTCTATTCTTATAAATTTACTCTTTATTAGTAAAATATAATATAAAAGATATATTATTTCTAAATCTCCTACGTAATCGTATCGTTAGACTAGGTATAGCTCTATCTATACATGGGGGCCGATAAAGCTAGTAACGTGGGGTAAGCTACAAATTGTACATGGTTTAAGTGTGGAAATCGAGCTAAGCGAGCCGACTGCACAAAATTATAGTCGGTCGACTTCATCTGCCACTGCAATCCACAACAATTCGGGTTTATACCACACTGCACGCCATGGCATCGGCCCCCGTTAGACAGCGCAAGGCTCACTCGAGACCCGCTAGCCCACTGGTGGACGGGTATAAGAGGTCACTCGATGCGCCCTTCGTTCTCAGTTCCCTCCTCATCCGTTGTTCAAGTTTGGAGTGTACGAATTACTGTAGCTTTGCCCGACCGCAAGAAGCCGGGAGTCTCTAGCACTATCGAACCGATACAGTTGAAACAGTTGGCAGCGCTCAAAGAGAGCCTGGTACGCACGCTACAACATCATCAAAACGATCAAAGAAGTTCTAACCTTCCAGTGGTTGCAAAACACCCGTGGACGCTCTTAGAATGGCATCCCTCGGCACTGCTGCTATCAAACAACCGATCAACTTCAAGACTCCATTCGACTTTGTCGACTATGTCATATCCAAGATCAGGTTCATCGCCTTGGATAGCAGGAAGCAGAAGAGGATCATCTTGCCTTCGGAGCCGAGTCGCGCTGCAAACTACTAGCAGCTCGACGTTCTGCTGTCGTGGCTCGAACATGGTGTCAAAATGACTCCAGAATTAAAGCAGAGTGCCAAGATTCCCCGTGTGCTGGAGGTCATCTATGCGGACCCCGACTTCCAATTTCCTATGGAGTACAAGGCAAAGGCGAAAGCACTGCGCGAGCGCTTCGAGGAAGAGAATTGGGGCGCCCCTATCTCTGACGTGACTGAGGATCCCGAGGTAGATTCTGGAATAGACACCGACGAAGACGACCGAGGCGCACGGCCAGCATCCAGAGGGAATTGTATGCCCGATAAAGGCGAGTACACGCTCTTGCAGCCTTCCCCCAATCATCCTATCTGGGACGTGAAGGGCATCATGCATGGTATTGCACTGCGTAAATATCGCAATACTGGCAAATACACGAAGGTGTTCAATCCTCAATACGAACACCAGAAGCGTCCAGCCAAGACATATGGTCACAACAATCTCGAGGTTGGAAGTTGGTTCCCCGAACGTCTGGCCGCCAGCGCATGGCGCCAGAGTTGCCGGTATAGCCGGCATCCCAGACACTGGCGCTTGCTCCATCGTCATCAGCGGCCAATACGCAGATCTGGACAGGGACGAAGGGGACGTCGTGTACTACTCCGGCTCCGGCAGTCACGTCAACGAGAATCCGAATCGGGCGGCTGCGTCAACCAAGGACACAGACAAGCTTCATGCCTCCCTCAACAGCAAACGTGTTGTCCGTGTGCTTCGCACTTGGAAAGCCCATGGCACATACGCTCCAATCGAAGGTCTGAGATACGATGGTCTCTATATTGTCGTCGGCTACGATGAGCCTTTGAACGCTCGAGGCGGCAGATACGAGCGCTTCAGATTGGAGCGATGCACTGATCAGAAGCCTCTCTCCCAGTGCATCAAAAGCCCGACTAGTCAGGAGTTGCGTGAATACAACCGCATCGTCTGGGGTTTCGATGGCCATAGCTTGGTGCGTTGAGGTACGATATCACAGGCCAAGCACAAGGGAATTTCTTCTCCCCTTGCCATGATACCCGCGAGGCCAAAACACGGTTGAAAAAAGATGTTGCTGATATCCACAGAATGGCTTGTTGAAAAACTCACAGACGCTCGGGCGTTTTGCAATTCGTAGAACAAATCTCCTAACTAACGATGTAACGACACAAGCCGATACGGACAACGAGACTTCTCACTTCAAAGCGTCTTTGCTGACTTCAAGCGTCTTAGCTTTGGCTTCTCTGCTCTAGTATCCACAACGCTTGCAAGTCCGGTCACCGTGCTATGAGCTACGATCTCTTCTGTTTTGCCGCAATCAAGCGCCACTGGCACCTCCATCGACGTGATGGTGCCTTTCGTGCCGGTCACCACGGTCCTCTTGTTTCCAATCTCGTCATCTCGAATGGGACTTGAGATGTTTCGGCTTCGACTACCAGACTTTCATTTATGGTCGTAGCGCGCGATGCCTGTGAGACGCCACCATCTCCCAAAGGCCGTCCAAGATGCGATTTTCTCAATCTCTGGAAGGCAGACGGCGATGACGGCGACTGTCGTCTCGACCGTGATCCACAACATTCCTGCGCTGACGATTCCGAGGACGTCGTCAGTTGGGACGACCGTGATGAAGTACTTGCTCAGAGAGGCTAATCTTTGTTACCTAAAAGTCACGACTTCCAAAGAGAGGCTGCTCGCCTGAGGGCATCCCGAATTGGGCCAAACTTGTCATACGGACAAATGCAGCCGATGTGATCTACATAGCTCCAAGCAGGAAACATTGCGGATTCACGGTCTCTTCGCCAAGGCCATCTTGAGTTAGAAGGCCCGCTCGCCGTCAACTTCAAACTCAAGCCCAAAATTCCTCTCAAGTTGCCCGAGGAAGCAGCAGGAGTACAACGAACAAGTCGAGGCAAGCATACGGTACGGTGTAGATGATGGTGGGCATGAATCCAAATGGACACTTCTCCCCAACCTCAGAGAGTCAGAGCCAGTTCGCAGAGACGAAAAAGGACCCGCAACTAAGGAGTAAAGGTTTGAAGAAGGCGAAGATCCGGCGGCAGAGGAATTGTACCGCGAGTTCAGCGCAGCCTAGACCCTCTGGCTGTAGGAAGAGGGCGACCCACACGAGCTTACGATTGACTGGTCCTTTCTGGCTCAGAAAGCCCTCCACGGCAGATTCTTACCTTGGCCATGGTCACCCAGGCCCGCGTGACGGAAGTGATCCAATTGTCAGCATCTTCTGGACCCGAATGTCCGCGGACCAAGCCGCTGGCTGCACTGATACAATCACACAAGGGAGGCCCTCAAGGTAGAAATCAGCCTTTGACCCGGGACAAACGAAACGCAACAGCACAGATCGCAAGGACGTTCCAGATTACAGTCTAGGATGATGATGACGCCGTCAAGCCGTGTGGGGGTACTCGCGCCTACGGCGGTTACGGGACTGCTACAATTACCTTATACTGATGATGAGATACATGATTGACTTCTGGGACCAACGAGGATAGGTGGGTCCTGTGCACATACGCATAAGCGAATTTCTTCCTTCCTATTATAACCTAGCTCTGTTTGCTTACCTTGGTGGCGTTTGAAGATGAGCAGGAGCGTCAGTACTGTCCAGGACAGCCCGGGCCCTCGACAACAAAGCTGGATATGTGTACAGAACAACTTCGTTTCGAACTTCGACTGGCGACCCTTGCGAAGGATTTGCCATCCCCAGACTCGCCGCCCTATGTTCACCGACGATTCAGAGTCTCATTGTTACTGGACGGGCGCTTTTCCTGGGCCATAGGCTGTTCCTCAAGTCAATGCTCTCCTTCAGGACTCAGAGAGGAGTCTTGACAGAATGACGGCTTCGACGATTTGGAATGCTCTAGACCCCTGACACTGCGGCCTGCCCTGCGTAACAGACTTTCAAGGTGCGTAGGTTTACTACTAAAATCGGACCACTCTGCCCTTGCAAAGCCTGAACAGCACGCACCGACAGCCTCAGACAATTCACCGCCAACAATAATAGGTCTATTCACAAGCATCATACCCTCCTTCCAAACGCAATCCTCGGCTTAATTCATTAGTTAGTTTCTTGCTTGTTGTGGCCATGATTCCCGTCAATGCAATGGCCTAGTTGGCTCACTGATCGGCAGCGTGCTCTGCCCTGCTCTGGTCGAATTGCAATGCAATGCAACAGTGCTTTCAGCAACTGCGACGTCACTATCTAGCAGCGGACAGACAGGTTGAAAATCTTTTGACGGATAAAGGCAATTCTCGGTACAACTTGTCTGTCCCCTATAAGCGTATAATGGCAGCAGCTATTCGGGCCTATCCCCAGCGGACATGGCCATGCATATTGGTGGTTTGGAATTAGCTGGACAAGCAACGCTTCCGTTCAACATCACGTGCAATACTGTTGCAGATGTGTCCATCGGGACAATGAGTGGCAATGCCACGCAAGTTTTCGCGAATGGGAAAGGTGTCGGTAGGTCTTCACCCTCTCCGTTCCACGCCCTGAGCACAGGAAGCCGACATCAGGGTAGCACTCTGGGGATGGCTGACACCGAGCGGGCACTGTGATCAACGTACATGCTCTGGAAGTGTTACCGCACTTGGTGATCCAGCATACTAGAAAGAAGCGTACGACTTACAAAGACCGGCTCGCTCCAGCCTTGTGAATGTACATAGTTTACTGTGAAACGTGCTTTGGTGTGAAAACGTTTCATAGTCTTGCCATCATTCCGAGCAATTGTACCATCTGCTCCTCTCAGCGAGTACTGTATGTGGGATCATCAAAGCCATCTATCGTGTACACATCAAACCATTTCAATTTCAACTCCAATTTTACCAGTCCATTCCTCCGCCAGTTCCTCGCTCCCCGCCGGCCAATATCTGCCTCGCCTTGCCTTCTTCACCCAGTCCTCCAGGCAAGTGACTGGCAGCAAATGGCTTCCGTCCCTTCATCTTGAACCTCTTGTCCAACTTTTCAAAAGGTCCATCACCCGGCTTCTCGGTCTCATCCTTCTTAACCATCCACTTGCTCGTACCAAGCACTGAATCTAGTTCCTCAACAGGCGGCAACTTGGCGTACACGAGCCCATCGTCTCTTGCTTCGACTGGGAAAGTAGCAATGTTGACTTCTTCATCGTTGCCGCACTTGCCCGCACCCTCGCCATTAAGGCCATAGTTGCGTTTGTGCAGAGGGCAGGAGACCCAGAGTTTGTTCTTCGAAAGATCTTCGCCGATGAGACCGTCAGAAAGGACGAACGCGCGCTTGTGGGGACACATCTGCTGTGTACAGTAGTACTTGCCCTTCACCTTGAAGAGAGCAAGCTGGGTGTCGCCACGCTTGATAGGCAATGAAGAGCCAGTAGGAGAATCAGTGAACTGGTGGCACTGTGCCATCGGTTGCCAAGAAAGCGAAGACCACTTCGTGCCCCTGAAGTCCTCCTTGACAGACTCTTTGGGCCAATACGCAGGACGCTGCTGATCTCGCTCCGGGACTTTTTCAATCGAGTCGACATTGTCCTTGGTGTTTCCAAACTGTTGGAAGAGCTCCAAACGTTTGGGGCTCTTGAGTACTTCTGTCCATTCGCAGAAGAAAGAGCCCACCAATTCCTCCATTTGCTTTTCCAGCTCAGCACAGATGCCAAGCGAGTCCTCCAGCACGACTTTCCGCAGATAGTCGATTCCTCCTGGCAAGTTCTCGATCCATCGGGCCGTCCGCTGGAGTTTGTCTGCAGTGCGCATGTAGAACATCAGATAGCGGTCGAGGATAGGAATGACATCGTCCGGAGGTACGTCTTTCGCGAGCAGCTCGCTGTGTCTCGGCTTCGCACCTCCGTTTCCACCGACGAAGAGATTGAAACCCTTCTCTGTAGCGATGAGACCGAAGTCCTTGTTCTGCGCTTCTGCGCATTCACGAACACAGCCGGAGACACCACCTTTCATCTTGTGAGGAGAGCGCACACTCTTGTATCGCTCCTCAAGTCGCACAGCCATACCGACCGAGTCACCGATACCGAATCGACACCATGTAGTACCGACGCAAGATTTGACGGTTCGAAGACTCTTGGCGTATGCGTGACCCGATTCCATTCCGCCATCAATGAGTTCTTGCCAGATGGCTGGGAGATCGTGCTTTTTGGCGCCGAACATGTCGATTCGCTGACCACCAGTGATCTTGCAATACAAGCCAAATTTCCTCGCCACGGTGCCGATTACGATCAGCTTCTCAGCCGTGATCTCACCTCCGGAGACACGCGGTACAACGGAGAAGGTACCGTTTCGTTGAATGTTGGCCAAGAAGCGATCGTTGGTATCTTGCAGTCCTCGGTGGTCCTCGTCTATGATGGGCTTGTTGTAGAGAGATGCGAGAATAGATCCGATAGCAGGCTTACAAGCCTCGCAACCTGCTGCTTCGGCTTCTTTGCCGGCTTCCTTCATCACCTCAGCAAACGATCGAAGCTTCTTGACGTAGACGATGTTGAACAGGTCGGCGCGGGAGTATTCAAAGTGCGGGCAGAGGTGGTTCTTGACCTCCACACCCATATCCGCCATACCCTTGTTGAAGATTGTTTGGATGAGAGGCATACAGCCTCCGCAGCCTGTGCCAGCTTTGGTACACGTTTTCACGTCGCCAATGGATTTGCAAGTGCCGTCCTTGACGCCTTTAGTGATATCGCCCTTGGTCACGTTGTGGCAAGAGCAAACCTGCGTATCGTCGTCCAGATCGTCGGCGTCGTCGTCGCCGGAGTTCTTGCCAAGGATGAACTCCGATGGAGTCACCTCGAGTTGCGTTTGCTTTTTCACCATGGGAACAAGCTTGACATAGTCTTTGGTGTCGCCAATCATCATGCCTCCGAGCAGATATTTCCCGTCCATGGTGAACAGATATTTCTTGTAGACCTGTTGGAAGGGGTCCTTGTACGTTAGTGCCTTGACCGGCGAGGGTGGAGGGCCTTCAGTAAGGTTCTTGACCTTGTCGCTCGTATCTTGGGTCCCTTCCTTCTTACCATGCCGCCTGACTGGCAATTGTTTTGGTCCGTCTCGATCCGCGAAAAAGTCGCCAAAGCTTGCGACTTCTACGCCCAGCAGCTTCAACTTTGTACTGAGGTCGGGTCGCTTGAACTTTCTTGGTGCATGTGCTTTGGCCTGGGTGAGATTGAATGCTAAGACATCCGCCATCTCAACACCGGGAGCAATTAAGCCGAATGTTTGGCTTTCCCAGCTAGCACACTCGCCAATAGCGAAGACGTCGGGTGCTGATGTGAGCAGACTTTCGTTGATGATGATGCCACCGCCTCGATCAGCGCACTTGATGCCGGATGTCCTTGCCAGTTCGTCTCGTGCCTTTATGCCGATAGCAAAACAGATGGTGCTGCATTCCATTGATTCTCCGTCTTCGAAGGTAACGCCGGTGACGTTGTTCTTCTCGTCTGTGTTGATCTTGCCCACTCGCTTGCTGAGCAAGACGTCGAGGCCCAGCTGTCGCACTTGCTCGACCACCATGCCTCCTGCGTCTCCGTCCAGCTGCCTGCTGAGTACCCATCTATTGCGTTCGACAAGCTTCACTTTGCTGTATTCTTCAAGATCCATCATCGCTTTGGCGGCCTCGAGGCCCAGCAAGCCGCCTCCCACTACGGCACCCACCGTGCCCGTCCTCGAAGATGAGAAATGGATGAGCTTTTGCAGGTCGTCAATGGTGCGATAGACGAAGACACCGTTTGCGTCGTATCCGGGAGTGTGTCTAGGCAGAACGGCGTTGGATCCAGTTGCGAGCACGCAAATGTCGTATGGCACTGTCGTGCCTTGGGCCGTGCTCACGGTCTTGTTCTCGGTGTCCAAGTCCGTCACTAGTGTATTGAGGTGGTAGTTCAGAGAGCCTTCTGGCATCGAAGCGTACCAGGACGCCGGATTGAGGTACAAGTTCTCGACCTCTCGATGCTGGAAGTAGCTTGTCAAGCCGACTCTGTTGTAGGCCAGGTGAGGCTCTTCTCCAATCACAATCACTTCATACTCTTGTCTCTTCGCGTCGAGCTTCAGAAGCTTCTCAATGAAGGCCACGCCCACCATGCCCAAGCCTACCACCACGACTCTCTTCCTCTTCGTATCCTTGGGCAGCTCGCCATTCTGCTCCAACTCTTGGATCTTCTCCGGAAGCACATTGGCCTCGGGATCGTTCCACTCGCTGTTGCTCATCTTGGTCGACCTGATCGGGAGCAACACAAGGAGGGGAAAGAGCTGGGAGAAGTAAATGAGAGGGTGACGGAACAAGGTGGGAATATGGAGGACTAGACATAGTCAGGATATACTTTACTTCACCTGACATCACGCCCACGAATGGCGAGAAGAGCGGGCTGTCTCGTGGCAATGGACATTACCCAATGCGTGCTGCCTCGGAGAAGCGAGGTGAGGGCTGTCGCCAGTGAGGCAGGCATCGCTCTGGGCCAACGAGAGGGCAGACAATGGGCAGCGCGGATGCTGATAGAGGAGCAAAAGCATTCGCAGCCTGTCGAGCCTATTTCCGAGGGGCATTGCTGAGACTGATAAGGTGGTGGTTATTGATAAGAACATGGACGCGGGGAGCACTGATAAGGATAAGGATAAGCCCAAATTAGTCGAAGGATGCCAAGACCACGGAGGATCATTTCTCCGCTCCTAGCGCGCCTGAGGCTCAACCTCACTCTTAAGCGGCGCGCCGGGAGGATCAGCATGGATAGCGTTCCCGCCGCTTCCGCCAGACTTTTCCCATCTACCTGGAGGCTTGCTCGACGTTGACGAATCGTAAAATGCCGCAAGCATGAATTGTCACGCGAACGGCTCAGATCAATGGCAACAAGGAACAACAATTCATGGCTGTCTAGGCTGTATGCGACGAGCCCGAAACAACCTTCACCCATGCGGTGTGCGGGTGAGAACCTCCGTCCACCTTACCGCTTTCGTCGACAGAGATAAGGAACGAGACGACCTCTCAATGGCCCGACGACCACCCCCAACCATGTTACTTCTCCGCCTGCCAAAGCAAATGGCAACCTGATCGTGGCCATCGGGACACTCGGCGCTGGCGAGCTGGTCGTGTTCTTCCGCGGCATACCGTCGCTGTCGCCTGCAACGACAGCATGCCATGCAGCCACAGTACGATGATGACTACTTGGTTTGCTTTATGGTGATGCATCTCCTCGCCAGATCCCTCCTTATAGCGGCTGGAAAACCAGCGGTCTGACCAACGTAATGCCGGCCTGGACGGCTTCGCTGCGTGTAACCGTGTAATAATTGTAAAAACAACTCCAGTATGGCACACTGAGCTAAGCCTATATCTTGGACCTCTGGTTTGCTTTTCTCCGCCACAAGCACATTACCGCTCGATTCATTGTAACCGCTGGGTTCATTGTAGCCAACGCGCACCCGGGTACTCTCTTTGCTCTCTGGAAATCATGTCCTTAACAATGTCTCTATCTACAATTACACACGAGGATGTGAAGCACTTGCGCAGAACATCAGACCTTCCTCTCACTCCTCCCGACTCGGATCTTGAGCGTAGCGACAGCGAAAATGCAGAACGCGAACGACCGTCGGGGGCTACACATGTCGACTTCCCTCTGCCACCGTCTACAACGATACCCACCAACATCCTGGAGCCAGATCAGAAGACACCAGATCGCTGGCTAGCAAGAGACCCAAGGCTAATACGTCTCACCGGAGCACATCCTTTCAACGTTGAAGCTCCGCTATCCGATCTCTACAACGAGGGGTTCCTAACAAGCCCAGAGCTATTCTACGTCCGCAATCATGGACCGGTTCCGCAAGTTAGAGATGAGGACATTCCAGATTGGGAATTCACCATCGAAGGCATGGTCGAAAACCCAATGACCTTGACCGTTCGTCAACTGATGAAGGAGTACGACCAGCATACGTATCCCATCACTCTCGCGTGCGCTGGCAATCGGCGCAAGGAGCAAAATGTTGTACGGAAGACCAAGGGTTTCTCATGGGGGCCAGCTGGAGTCTCGACCGCCCTTTTTACCGGCGTCATCATGGCAGATGTACTAAAAAAGGCGAAGCCAAACAGGGGAGCACGATACGTATCCATGGAAGGCGCGGACAAGTTACCGAATGGTTATTATGGCACCTCAGTCAAGCTCAACTGGGTCATGGATGAGAACAGAGGCTTCATGCTCGCTCATGGCATGAATGGCGAGGTCCTTCGACCCGACCATGGTAAGCCTCTACGGGTCGTCGTTCCTGGTCAGATCGGTGGTCGAAGCGTGAAGTGGCTGAAGAAACTGATTGTCACGGCTGAGCCGAGCGATAACTGGTACCACATCTACGATAATCGAGTCTTGCCCACCATGGTCTCCCCCGAAGAATCAGCAAAGAAGCCAGAGTGGTGGAAAGATGAGAGATACGCCATATATGATCTGGGCACAAATTCTGCCATTGCGTACCCTGCGCACGAGGAACAGCTTTGCGTGGTGGGAGCACCCGAGAACTATCGAGTAAAGGGATATGCTTACGGCGGCGGCGGTCGGAGAGTCACTCGCGTCGAAATATCAATCAACAAAGGCAAAGACTGGAGACTAGCTAACATCGAATACGTCGAAGATCGCTACCGAGATGCAGAGCCTCAACAGCTATTTGGCGGTACCCTGGATTTTGGCTGGCGAGCAGCGTCTTTCTGCTGGTGCTTCTGGAACATCGACATTGCCGTATCAGAACTCGCTGATTGCAAGGACATCTTGGTACGGGCTATGGACGAAAGTATGAACATGCAACCCCGTGACATGTACTGGAGTGTCCTCGGTATGATGAATAACCCGTGGTATCGTATCACCGTAGCTAAAGAGAATGACTACCTTCGCTTTGAGCATCCAACGCAACCAGCCTTGATGCCCGGCGGCTGGATGGAACGGGTGAAGAAGGCAGGCGGCAACCTCACCAATGGCTACTGGGGAGAGCAGATTGGCGGGGAGGATGCCAGTGAGGCTGTCACTGAGGCGGCGGTGGAGATCAAGATGACGAAGGAAGGTGTGAAGAACGAGATCACGATTGACGAGCTACGAAAACACGACGGCGACGAGAAACCGTGGTTTGTGGTCAATGGAGAAGTGTACGATGGCACAGCTTTTCTGGAAGGCCATCCTGGTGGAGCGCAGAGCATCATTTCTGCCGCGGGAATGGACACGACGGATGAATTCATGGCTATACGTGAGTGCAGCACTGCCTCTTCCACTATCCTCTGCTAACTCCCATTTTAGATTCCGAAACCGCGAAAGCAATGATGCCAGACCACCACATCGGCACGTTAGATACGGCAGGTGCAAAAGCGCTCGCAGGGGTAGAAGCCCAACCCGATGCTACTGCTGAGCCATCGGCAACACTGCTCCATCCTAAAGCCTGGAAGAAAGTCATCCTTCATGCCCGGCGCCAAGTATCCTGGGACACCGTCGTCTTCACCTTCAAGCTCGAACACGATGCACAAGTTCCCGGACTGCCCACGGGCAAACATCTCATGGTGCGTCTCCGGGATCCCGTCACCCGCGAAGCGATCATTCGTAGCTACACGCCCATCTCCATGGAGAGCAAGTCCGGATACCTCGACATCCTCATCAAGATCTACAACAAAACCGACACCAGAGAAGGGGGCAAGATGTCCATGGCCCTCGACGCCCTACCGATCGGTCACTTTGTAGACGTCAAAGGGCCGATAGGGAAATTCCAATACCTCGGCAGAGGCCTCTGTACCATCAACGACGCCAAACCGCCACGACACATCAAGACCTTCTACATGATCTGCGGAGGCTCGGGCATCACGCCCATCTTCCAGATCTTCCGGGCTATAATGCAAGATGACGAAGACGCAACACGCTGCGTTGTCCTCGACGGCAACCGCTTCCTGGAAGACATCCTGCTCAAGGATGAGCTCGATGCCCTCGTCGAAGCGGGCAAGGGAAGGGGCGTTGTCCATCACACTCTGACCCAGGCGCCCGACGACTGGACTGGTCTGAGGGGCAGGATCGCCGGGCCGCTCCTGAAGCAATACGTCCAAAGATCCGTGACAGAAGACGGCAAAGGAGACGGAGAGAGCATGGTACTCGTCTGTGGTCCGGGACCGATGGAGAAGAGTACCCGAGAAGCGTTGAAAGAAATGGACTGGAAGGATGACGAGGTTTTGTTCTTTTGAGCGAACCAACGTTGATGATGATGATGACCGAGGCGTCCGGAGCATACATCGAGAGCAGCAGCAGCAGCACAAATCATTTCGGTTGAAAAATCTCTGGGTTTGGGCAGAAACTGCGGGAAATTGAGCTGCGCGGTGACATGAGTATGAGTAGCGAGCGTTTACATATATGTAGAAAATGGGATTTCGGATGGGCAAATTTTAGAGTGCCTTGAGCTGCTGTGCTATTACTTCGTGGTGCCTCTGTGGGTCGAATATAGGAATATTGAGATACACCATCGCTGTTTCATATTTTGGGTATTGGATTTAAGGAATAAAGTCATGTATGAGGAAGTATTTGAAGCTCCGTTAGTCCTTTATTGAGAAACAACCAGCTCTCCTCAGGATGGTTGCAGTCTCCGATGTATACAAATCCATAAATCCAATGAATGAAAATTAAAACCAATCTAGGTCAGGACCCATGCCGCCCCCTTCTGTCAGTGCCGTTTCACCAGTGCCTTCCATGATCAGCCACGCAAGTGCCTCATCGCTCATAACCCATGATCTGCATAACCTCATCCCTTCGCCTCGACCGCAGTCCGGCTATCCTCCTCAGGCTTCTCCTGCGCCAAAGGATTTGGATTCAGTGGTTTCGAAGGATCGTAACCGACTTGCTTCACTATACCAAGTCCCTTCGTTCTTCCTTCACGGAACAGGATACGATCGCCAACAGCCAGGAACTCAGGCCTTTGGACGAAGCGGAACGCCACCGTCGCTCTGTCTCCAGTTCGAATGTACGATCGGTCGATGTCGATGATGGCGCAGGTCTGGGAGACAGGTCCTACATGCAGCATCGCCTGGTACTTGGTCCTAATGGTCGTAGCGTGAGACAGGATCAAGACCTCAGCAACAAACTCGCGGTGCACCTTCGGCTCCGGTGTTTGGAGGTTGGGGTTGGCGTCTGACTTCGCAAGTAGGACTACCATTCCTTTTCGGACATCCTTCCTCTTCACTCGGCGAAGGGCAAAGCTAGCACTCTGGCCAGCCGAGCATGCAGGCACCCCAATGCGTTTTCGCTCAATGGAACGAACGGTTGTAGTAGCAAATTGTCCTAAGCTGTCGGGACCCACGAGAACGGTATCACCTGCATGGACCACACCAGACTTGACCACACCCGAGACAACCGTACCTACGAATGGAACAGAGAAGGTGTCGTTGATGTGGAACTCGAACGGCGCATCGATGTCGTACTTGCCATGATGGGGCAGTATATTGAGGAATTCCCTTACAAGGTCCAGAGACTCGCCAGTGACGTTGGAAACCTGGAATATCGGACAGATGCGCTGGCTCACGAATTGAGTTGCAGTGTTAACGCACTCCTCCCGATTCTTGATAAAGATGGGAATCTTTCGCGCTCCAGGAGACTTTAGAATCTTCTGAAGCTGCGTCAGCGTCTGCGAGAGGATCTGAGGAGGGCAGATGTCGATCTTCGTGATGACCACCATGACCGGGACATTCAGAGCGAGGGCAATACCAAGATGCTCTTTCGACATTCCAATCAGGCCGTTATTGGCCGCAACCATCAGCAAGCAGTAGTTGGGCTCGCTGGAAAGGAGGCCGAAGACTGTAGTCCGTAGGTAGCGCTCGTGTCCGGCCAAGTCAGTGAACGAGATGACTTTCGCGCTTCGCTTTCCAATCTCTTCCCAGCTGAGCTTGCGGCCTGGCACTCCGGAGACTACAACCTCGCCTTTCGTGTCAAAGCCCATGATTTCCATGCCCACGGACGACGTTCGCCCAGATTCCATCTCGTGCTTGTGTCGGAAGAGGTTGACTCGCGCCTTTCCTCGACCATCGTCCAATCCGCCCTTAACGAGGACTCCCAGTAACGTGCTCTTGCCAGCATCGACATTGCCGACCACCGCTATCCGTGTCTCGATCGTGTCGTCAACATCTTCCGGCCGCCGTCTGATCATAAGCTTGCCGACGCATCCGCGTTCCTTCTTGAGCTCATTGCCCACATCCACCTCGCTGTTCGGGACATTCTTGGTCATGAGAATCTTCCAGTCCGCTTTGAACTGCTCAAGAACGACATGTAACCGTGCCAGGGCAGCTTCCCATTCCTGCTCAGTCAACAGTTGACTGTCTCCGTTGTCCTCCAGACCGACATCGAACAAGCACTCTCCATGCCCCTCCTCTAGCCGCGCGTCAAGGATGTCCTTGAGCTGCTTTATGCTCTCATCTTTTGTCTCGGAGTTGTCAAGAAGAAGGTGTTTTATTCGGACCTTAGGCTTGTCGTCTGCAAGATCGAGGGTATCAAGGATGTCGAGCTCAGCATGCTCTTGCTTGGGAGGATCGTTAGCAGCACCATTGGCTGCTGTCGCCTTGCCGGAAATGGGAGGTTTTCGCAGGGCTTGCTGCTGTTGGACATAGTCGGCGAACTCGCTGAGCGCCTGTTGAGTAGGACAGTCAGTTAGAAGCCTCAATTTCTTGCGATGGAAGCTCATATACCGACTCGCCTGCTCGGCGGTCCTGCGGCGTCTGTTTATACCGCTCGCCCCTCGTTGCCATCTTGTTGATATTCCTAGGCTCGTTTAAGACAGCGCTCACTTTCGTATTCGTAGGATCATTTCTGGAGTTTTTAAGAAGAGAGAAAAGAAGAGAACCCGGTCAGAGCAAGGTCAAGTTGTAGGTTAAATGTCGATGACTGTGCCATTGCCGTTCGACTACATGTCTAATCGCGGGGCACAGCAGTTGATTGAGAGCTTAATCAATTACGCATCAATTTTGACGACCGGAAAGAGAGTCATATGAGCGCTGTCGTGACTGGGGATGATGGTAGTCATTTCTTTCGTCTTGTCACCGCCCACCGCTCGATTGAACTCTAAGATTCGCCGCAGCGTACTTCCGGCTGATTACATTGAGTTCTTCGCCTCCCTCAATGCCGCCATCATATCCACACGATCCGTCTTGCCTGTGAATTTCTGCACCGTGGGATCCTGGGTCTTGTTAGTTCCGTCTCACATGAATAAAAGGGGCCATGACCCACGTCGAGACGCATGAAGACGTTGTGCTGCTTCTCATCACCGATGGTGAACTTTCCCTGGGTCTGCTTGTTGGCCGTCGCAAACGATTCAAGCTTCTTGATCGGGTCTGACTGAATCACTTTGATGCCGAACTTGACATTGCCTTTGGTGTACTCATGGCCAGGCTCCAAGCTGTCAGTACGTGTCTGGAACACTGAACCCAGTCTGAAGACTTACGAAGACCTTGGTATCATCGGGCAGAGCGGCGAGCGTCTTGTTGAGAGCCTTGTCCATCTCCTCTGGCGTGCCTTCGAAGAACCGACCGCAGCCTGCATCAATGTAAGTAGTTGCTAGACTTGTCAGACAAAGGAGGCCAGAGCTTACCGCCGATGAACAAAGTGTCTCCTGTGAAAACTGCTCGGTCGTTGCCGTCCTCGAAGAAGTAGCAGATGCTGTCTTGAGTGTGACATGGCGTGTGGAGGGCCTTCACTTTGATGCCTTCGCCGATGTTGAAAGTCTCTCCATGGCTGGGTGTCTTGTTCACCTTGGCGCAGTCCTTTCCGCCGATGATGGGTACTTGGTAGGTTTGCAGCTGTACAGGGTGAGCGCTGGTGTCCTCCGAGTGTCATTGAGAGTGTCTCACCATCTCATCGTTACCGCCAGCATGGTCATGGTGACTACTTCGTATTCAGATCAATTGTTCAAGTGGCAGAAACCTAGGATCACTGACTGGTGTGTGTTGATGATGTGCTTCAGTTTGATGCCGCTGTCGACAGCCTTCTTCAACTGTGGTAGCACTCTCGGATGGAGTCAGCCAATGAGCTATTCGCCGCACAAGTTAAGACACATACTCTGAGGGATTGGCTGGGTCGATAATGACCGCGTCCCTCGTCTTGTCATCCGTAACGACTGGCTGTGATCAGTGTTCGTGCTTCCGCTTTGAAACTAGCAGGTATACATACGATAGGCATAGTTGTTACCACTACCCTCCCCTATGTATACCTTAGCAATCGCAAATGGCACCTTGATGGCCCTTCTTACACATGGGAATAGACTCGATATGCATCTTGCGTGCAGTGGCCGGGTTCTTGTTCGAATCAGCGTTTCCGAAATAACACACAAGGAAGGCAATTCCTACTGCAACGAGTGTCGATACAAGAGGTCTTCTTAGTGCCTGTCTTCCAGCTCTCAAGAAACTCATTGACCTTCAGATGTTGATGCTTTGCTGTTGCGTGGCTGAAGTGCTCAGGTTGCAAGTCGAGATGATGTAAGAGCATCAGAGTCTGTACCGCGACTTCTTTGCCAGACTGTCCAGTGTGTAGTGCGACGTTTCCCGCATGACTGACGCTGTTGGTCGCCAGGAGTCAAGACGATCTGTGATTCTGAGGAACGGCATTCTACTTCAAAATGGAATTTTAACAACCGTAAATGCCAGTCGGCCACTGGCACCAGCTCGACATAGGGCCACCCTGGCAATCTCATTGTTGCTCTTAATCGCAGAGCCAGATCATGTTGCTGAGTAGAAGGCCGCTAAGTGCCTCAGGCTGGAATCCTCACATTATTGTCCGCATCCACGTACCGCAGGCTTGGAAGGCGAATGTTCCAAATGTCGCGTTGGCGTTGGCGCCGGATAATATGTTGGGTAGCGCTTGCATAGTTCGTGCATCATCACCACGCCAGAGGTGCTCCGATGGATTCGTGCTATGCGCACGGATGTTTCGGCGGCGGCCTGCCACACCGTAGTCACATGAGTCTTAGAGTGCATCACGATCTCGCAAGACACTTCCAAGGTTCCGCCGTGTCTGCTGCTGTCTTGCAATCTCGTCTTCGCCCGTCCATCTTGCCACCGACACTCCCACCTACAATTCATCCAAAATTCAGCTCGACACTTTGCAGGTCATCGTCACGAATACATATGCCTGTCGACGCTTTCTGAACTACGACGGTTGTTCGCCAGAGCCCGCCGTCGGCTGCAAGGCGTGGCTCCCATGGTTGCGGCGTCGACGCTCGGTGAAATTGCGACGCCAGCAGCTTCACCAGCACAGCCGCGAACGCCGAACGCTCTGGCGTCCTTGGAACACGCATTTCTTCGACAACAATAATGCGGAAATACAATTTTCAAGGACGCGAGACGTTTCATGTCCCAATTTTGCTTCGAACATGCGAGCAGCCGGGATGAATCCTGAGGCCTGCATGGGAATACAAAATTCACCGAATTCGACCCCCACCAGGTGGAACCGGAACCATAAGGTACCTTACCACACTCGACCAAGGGATCGGGCATTGAAGCTACCCACCCGCACGAACATGAGCTCTAGACTGGCTGCCAGAGACACTGGTGACTTTCCGGATCGCGGCCACGAGGACAACGAAAGATAGAGACGACACGAAGACACAGATCACCCGCCATCTTGAGATGACCAGATGTTTCATACTCGAGTCTTCTTGCGCCTGCGTTGGCGTGTTCTGTGCTCTCGCAGCAAGCCTTGCAGCACAAGTACGACAGGATTATCTCGACGCGGGATGGCGCTCTGGTCAGCAAGCGCGGCGCCGGCCATACCGTACGCCTGTCCAACCAGAGCCCTTGGCACACCTGTCAGAATGACGGAGACCCAGAGTCACCCGCACGGCAGTAACTCCCCTTTGCTGGTCAACGCTCACATAAGGAGAATTCAGACGAGAATGCACTGGCTTTTAAATCTTAAATTGCTGGTCTGTCGGACAACTATCAACACCGTATACGCCATGTTCCCCGTTGCCGCTGCCTTTACTATTACAGCACTCCGCTCCATGCTGTGGGGCGTTCATCAAGTGAGATCCGACCGGGCCGGAGCCGGGTTGCTGGAATCTATCGACCGTATACTCGTCGATCATGCTCGATTTTGGCCAAGACAAGAACGCCGTCCTTCTGGTTGAGTCTGTGACTTCTCATTCTTCCTTTCACATGTCCTGCGTGGACCAAATGCGCCTTAAGAAGGACTCCCCGTACTCAGAGATCAAATAAAGCCGCCTTGCTGGACATCAGAAGACCTATGCAAATACTCAGAAAAGCCATCGCCGTCGCTCGCCGTCGCCAAACCCTGCCTCATCATGTCGCCTGTCGTTGTTCCTGGTGGTGCAAAGCCCATGGCACTAACCATTGACTGGGCCCGTGCTGGATGCTTGATGGACTGCGACCGACCACCGGAGAAGGAATGTGTTCTTGAGGATGCGATCGTGCTCGGCGATCCAGAATCTGCACTCTGCTGTGATGGCGATTGGACGCCGAAGCCGGTCATCACGCCCCGTGCTGTCTCCTGGGCTTTGTGTCTATTGTACTGGTGTATCGTCTGGCAGGTGCAGCCCTGCGTTGGGTCATGCGCGAGCGCTTGATCGCGCAGGCTCGAGAATAAGTCCCGAAGCTCTCTCTCTTCAGCCTTCAGTCTCGTATTCTTCGCCGTCACCTCTCTAGCTGACTGCTCTAGGTCGTCTGTATTTACCTTCTTCTTCGCGCGACACTTTGCGGCCGCTACCCGATTCTTCTCACGATATCTCTCACGCTTGTCCTCGACCTCATCGCCCTCATCGTCGGGAGTGCCAGCACTGCGACCGCTGTCCTTCCTCGCCTTCTTTGCCTTTGCGTGCCTCTGGTTGGCTGCGTTGCGAGCACGTTCCGACTTCGCGTTCGGTATCGACTGTGCGGGAGGTGTGGGTTGGTGCTGTGTGGGCATAGAAGAGAAGGCTTTAGGGGTGGAATCGTCTGGTGGAGTGACCTGCCCATAGTGATGGGCCACGCTGGCGCCGCGGCTGTTGACGATGTCCTCTTGCATCGACTGCGGCCGCATGTCCATGGTCGATGAACCAGCGTGCCATGAGGGCGAATCAGGCGAAACGTCGACCTGGTCAAAGAGGAAAGGATTCACAAAACCTGGCGAAAACTGTTCGCTCATACCGTTACCGCTGGGAGTGGTGTCAGCATGTGCCATCTCTTTGGTGGCAGGAGCGAGTGCTTACTGCATGGCACCCATTGTCGGGAACCCGGAGTCATTGTGATTCATGACATTGAGCGAGGCAATGTTGCGCTGCATGTTGCTAATCTCCTCGGCGTCGAGCGCAGTCTCATCATCGAACATGAAGCCGGAGGGTGGCTCGAAGACGGAGTCCGTAACCGCTGAAGCTGCCGACTCGGCTTCACCACGACGTGGCGAATACATGTGATTTTGGATGGAGGCCGTTACCTTGTCGGCTTGGAGAAGGAATCTGTTGGTTTCTGAGTGACGGAGCCGTGGAGTTGCGGTTTGGACCAGATGTTTGGTGTGCAGTGGCGAACTTTGCGTCGTGCTGGCGGGTGCTGGCTACCTGTCGCACCACCTTGTGGAGACCTGAAAGCCTCAAGTGACGCCAAGCGAACCGAAGCCGCCCTTCCTCAAATCGTTGCACGAATGCTTTGCAGTATTGTTGTGCTGCGTGGTGGAGGCAGGAAAGTATTTGCCACGCGCCTGAGAACCGAAGCTTGTTGGTGTTTTTGAGCCGCGGTGGTTGCTTCCCCTCCAAGGAATCTGGGATGGCCTTGCTTGCCTAACAGCAACGCGCGAGGGATCTCGTTGAATCTGTCGAGGTGATAGATTCTCTGCTTCGGGCTCAGCTCCGCCAGCAGATGTCATAGGCAGGCGACGAGCAGCAACGGTAAGGATGTGAAGCACACGAACTTCGGTGGCCTGCGAGCCCCGCGGTGATTGGGTCTCTGCCGCCGGATAAGTCTCACCATCGGTCGATCGTCCCCGAGACTAACGATCTGTGGCTGTCAGCCACTGGCTGTGCACACCTTTTTCTCCTCTCGCAAGAAATTGGCCCTCGCTATTCGCGCCTGAGGTTGCACATTACTCACCGACGGAGTGGTCTCCAGTCGCTCGGAGTTTGGTCCGCAGCCTTGTGATACGTCTCGCGCGAGCTTCGGTCCGGCAAGGCCTCCACTCGGAACCACATTATGTGTACGCAATACCGTCGATTCCTAATTCAGTAAAAGGTGGGTCTTCCCTGCCGGATCTAGGGACTATCTGGCACCATACACGCCGGGTTCTCGACAGTATATCGTATCAATACGGCGAATAACTGCGGACCCCAAGACCAGGCGCCGCTCTGCCTCGTGTACGCAGTGATAGCCGCGCCTTGTATGCGTACCGCGGGAGTGGGGCGTACATCTCTACCAAGTCTACTGCTGGAAGCGTGTCAGCGATGGATACATCTAACTATTGTCTGTCGACACCCATGGACAGTGAAGTCATAGCCACGGCCGAAGGCCGGGCGCGCTATGGAGTGACAACCACACAAGCCTTGTCCAGGTCAATTGCTCACGCTGTTGATCTCGTCTCAGACACCTAAAGGCCCAACGCCGGCCCATCCTCGAGGCAATTCGTGTATCTCTTACACCGAGTTCTGAAGCTGAGGTACATCTGCACCCCTGTCAGACGAATGGGATGCTGGGGAAGAAATGACATCAGTCCGTAGGTATGGGACGACTTCACAGATGCTCCAATACTGTAGCGTCATGGAGATGCAGCATGCCACGGTAAGTGAATGACGCTATTGGTGGGTTTCTTGTTCGCTGTTCTACACGCTTTCTCTCGTGGTAGATCTAGCGAGTTCTAGGCAACGGGAAGTCGGACAGACGACAATCAGAACAGCTGTGTGATGAGGTTCCCTTCCACCACGACATGATGCTTGATTGACATCCTTCTTCCATGTCGTATAGTGAGAGACCTGGCCGGGGCAGCAAAGGGACGACTCGCTTTTTGCTTTGTCTATGGAGAGGTCGGAGAAGAGATCGATCTCAACAAATGACAAACAGTTCAGGATTGCGTCCCATCATCTAAACCCCTAGGTTTGGGGCCAGGAATGAAGCGAATTCTCCTACAGTCCGTTCCAGAGCGACCTGCGTCATCTAGTCCTGCTCCACGTGAATTGCGGAGAACGCGCAAACCGCGTCAACGCATGCAGCTGAACTCTAACAAAGTGATGTTGCGGAGACGGAGCCGCCTCCGGGTCTACCCACAACTTTCAGCAGACTAGGGGAGTCACAGACTCGGGACCTCATTCTCCACGGCGCGACCCGCCTGCGACTGCACCCTGAAACGTCACCAACTGGCCCAGTCGGCCCCCATCACTGACTTACATCACCGCGTCTCCAGTTCAGGTACAGACCAGTTCCACCTTCGGAGGCCTTTCCTACGCCTACGTGTGGCCGCATCGGGAAGCACGGAGTCCTGCGCCTTGGCCCCTGTTCACACGCGCTCAATGCCGCCTGTGGCTGGCGCGCTGACTGAACACTGTCCTCCACCGTGTCATGGCAGACCATGCCACGCCTGCTAATGGCAATGGCAATGGAAATGGCTACATTCAGCACCACGTCGCGGGACCGCGGAGGGTACTGCATGATTCGGCTCACGACTCGTCGCTGGACGTCGAGACAAAGGCCGAACAGATGATGAGGATGCGCGTGAAGGATCTGGAGGAACAGAACGCTATACTGGCCGAAAAGGCTACCTCTGCTTGTACGTGCATTCGGAATACCCTCCTCCGTGGCGTACAAGGCGCGGAGGGGCAGTGGAGATCCATCTTACTGACATCGTATCTATTTCTACAGCCCAGCGCTTCGCAGATTACGAGAACGAAATTCGCGTCCTAAAGACCCGCATGCGCGAACAGCAGGAACGCCACAATACTGCGTCCTCTATACCACCGACTCCTGATTCAGAACATTCGCCAGCGGCACCGCCGCCTGGCCTTTCACGCTTTGGCAGTTTCATGCGCAAACCTCCTCCTGCACCGTCGGCCACGCCCACAGGTCCTACTGCACGGGAGCAAGAATTGGAGGCCTCGTTCGCGAAAGAGCAAAGAGCGCGAGCGGAAGCTGAGAAGAAGGTGAAAGATGTGAATCTCGAGGTAGAAGAACTCAGTGTTACACTTTTCCAGCAAGCCAACGATATGGTCGCTGCCGAGCGGAAGGAGAATGCGGCGCTGAAGGAGAAAATCAAGGCGCTCGAGAGCGGCGGTGGAGGTGCAGCTGAGGCTATGACGAGAGAAAATCAGATACTCAAGCAGAGACTGCAAGTCATGGAGCAGCGTGAGCTGGACCGTCGAAGGAGATTGGAAAAGCTGGAAGCCGCACAAAAGAGGATCGATCGAGTTCGCACAGTGCTCGTACCACCCTGAGAAAGGATGTGGAGAGATGCGAGTAGGCGATACCATTCGCCTGCGAGTGTAATCTGGACTCGACCTCGCACCACCGATGGACGTCGATGGCATCGTCAAGTCGACGCATATGCGGATTTCCCAAAGCCCTGATGCTCACACGGGCCTTGGGTGCGCCGTTTCCAGGTGACATGGCTTTCGAGCAGTCCTTCTATACAATGCTGCTCTAAAGGCACGCTCTTTAGCATTGTCGACCGCTTGACCGCTACAGCACATTCAACCATGGCAAGCAAGCTTATCCAGGTTCAGCCCTTAGCCAGGATGGATAGCACGACCACTTGGACAGCACGACACTTGGAATAGCATCTATCGCGAAGTGTCTTCGCTTGGAACTGTGTAGATACCACTTCTTCCGGCATCTTGACAGGCACCGGGACCACAGCCATTGGGCGGCAGCGATGCTACTCGTCGAGACGACTTATCATGCATGCGTCTGCGCAGCGTGACACGTCGTATGGATACGCGAGCAGAGATTCCTTCCCGATGCCGAGAATGAGTCATGTCGATGACAAGCTTGCCGAAGAGCAGGCACGCATGGAAGAAGAGAGGGTGGGAACATGTAAAGCGTCTTCGCACTTCGGACTATTATCTCGACGGCTGCTACCGCTGATTCTGTGCTATCCGATTCCCTGTTACGCCGGTTTTGGCTAGGATTTCTGGGAAGAGAAGAACGTTCCGCGGTGGAAAGGCGCTGTAAGAGTATGAAGGAGCGAACGAGGAACATCTTTGGACAACACAAAAGACGAACTGATAGACTTGGATATTCTGTGACGGCCTTGTATTGCTAGGGTTGGATAAAGCCACCGTTTCTTTTCAAACACTTTCACGAAGTGCATTCAAGGGCATATATTGTCCTATTTGCATATTCCAACCCCCGAAATCAGGATTCACTTCTGCCGTTGCGCATTGAAACTGATCACAACCCGGAGCCGCTAGGACTCTTGAGGTATTATTTCGATTATTTCTCGAAGCTGATGTTCTCGCATGACATAAAGCACCCGTGTTACATTCGACGATTAATGGGGTTTCTTTGGTGTGCGTGAGATGGGGCAAGCCGACATCGTTCGTACCAGCAAGGCTGCCATATCGGAAAAAAAAAAGAAGAACATCAACGATGTATGACCTGAAACAAGCAAGAAGAAAGAAACTCACGTTCGTAATACACAGCTCCCATGCCCGGGCATGAAACGCGTCCGATTCACCCATTCTATAATCTTACCACATTGACGGTAGAATGAATTGTTCAGTCGTCCAGTGACAGAATCCATTCTCAGAGATTCGGGAATCTAACATTACAAGCGCGAATTGTTTTCTGCCCTGTGATCTATCTTCTTCGCGAGACCCTGGGCCCTCCCGATCCAGGATTCGAAACGGGCACACTATATAGACTGCGTCGATGATGGAGATTGTCGTCGGATGGGGATTTTCGAAACTTTGACGAAGGAGGCTTGGGTTTTGGGCCCCGAGCGAGAGAGAGAGAGAGAGAGAGAGAGAGAGAGAGAGAGAGAGAGAGAGAGAGAGAGAGAGAGAGAGAGAGAGAGAGAGAGAGAGCGGATGGGGGAGACCGTGGGATTGGTGGTCTGTTGTGTTGCCATGCTATTTGAGATGGAGATGTTGGAGTTAGAGAGGCGGTGGTTCCAAGGGGTGAGATTGAGAGTTTGAGGTGGGAGATGGAGCTGTCTGTCGGGGTGGAGGAGGTTAGATGTCGGACGGCCGTCGTCCGCGGCTCCATTTGGCTGTGTTGGCGTCTCAGGAGAGAGTCGTGGTAGCATGCGAGCGAGAGGGTTGTTAGGGATGAATGGAGGACATACCGCCGGAGGACATACCGCCAGCTTGTCCATATGAGTTTATCCAGCCAATCACGACGTTAGGTGTACCAACGCAGGCCACTTCGCTTCCGGTGGAGCTTCCCGCTGCCCACTGTTGTGTTGTAAAAGCGCTTGAAGCCTAGATGTCATTCTTTGGGAAATGTGGATTGCCTTGCATTACGATTACGACATTGCTCAGATTCGTGGCAGTGGTCGGGTGGAGCACGGCAGAGTCGACACCTTCATCAGCGAGAGACACGATGCTGTTTGGAGAACACTTTGCAGAGGCAGCGCTGATGGCGGGTTGAATCATCCTGCGTCCCGTTGGAAGAAGCGTATGTCGATGGGGTATTGCACGTTATCCGGTTTCTTCGGCCCCAACGTTTGCTAGTCGGCTCACTGCACTGATCAGCAGCAAGTATGTGAGTGGCAACATGTCGCTTGGTGGAGTATGGAAGCAAGAGACAAGGAGGAAACCCGCAAATGAAGCAATCGAAAATCTGATATATGTTGCATCGTCGCGGCGGATATCACAGATATGGTCTCAATATCGACGGAACGATGTTCCGGTACCGACGCCTCCAACAAGCTCGTCAAGCTGCATTGCTTCGCATTGCTTGTTGCCACCATATACCGACAGACCGGCTGAATAATGAACGGTGATCCGTATGGAGCCTCAATCTACTCCAGGCAATCCCTGCTGCTGATCATGTCCAGGGCGGGAAAATATCTCAGCTGTGATTCAAGCGAAGGACTTCTGCACATGGCATCTCGTTCTGATGGCAGATTCTGTAGCTTCCGGAGCTCATATAGGTGGTGCCGAGTGTGGGTGCTAATTCCTCGTCCTCTCGCCGGCTCAAGTGTCGTCCGCGTCTGTCCTCTGTCCTGGCGAGACTGTGGCAACCTGCACCTCTTCGATGCTAGGTCTTACGCCCCCAACGTCCATACCAAGTAGTTCGCGCATGGCGTCGCGCCCGCGTTCCTCCTCCTCTGTCACTTCTTCGCTCCTATCCTGCACGTCCTTTAGAGCAACCTCCTCTTCACCCTTCTGCTCCTCCAGCACTCCCAGTCCAAGACTCATCTCAATATGTCTCTCGCCCTCTTCCACATTCTCCATATTCAACTTATCCCCCTTCTCCGCCAAGTCACTATTCGCAGCTCTCAACTTTGGCATGAACTCCTGCAGTTTCGCACACAGCTTCTGTGCTTCCTCCATGACTCTTTTGGGATCAATGTCTGGTTTGTTCGGGCCACCGAGACGGATTCGCTCTTCTTGCGGTCGCACCTCCTCTTCAGCCAAGCTCTCGTCGTCTTCGTCGTCGTCTTCGGACTCGTCGCTTTCAAATTCCAACTCGCTATCCTCGTCTTCGTCTTCTCCGTCGTCGGATGATTCGGAGCTGACACTGCTCGGATCCGTTGAAGCTCTCTCGAGTCCAGGACTATACCGTAACGCTGGTGCTTCCGAGACGGTTGTCTCCTCGCTACTGTTGCTACGGAGCTCGGTAGCTGGATCCATTCGTGTACGCTTGCGATCCTCATGCGCATGCCGGAGAGGCAGCTCTGCTTCGGAGGAATTTCTTTTCGAAACCATGGTAGCTGATCCTCTTGACAATGATGCAGTATAATCGAGAAGCGTCTGTGAGGAAAGAAAGAAGAAGAAGAAATGAGTTTCAACGCAGATGGAGGAGAGATTCTTCAATGCCACGAAAAGCAGGGTCCACGCAGGTATCGGACCTCTCGCCGCGGTGTGCAGGGATTGGGCCTATGAGATCGAGATGCACACTCGGAGCTCGCGCCTAAAGTTGCCTCGGCTTGTCCCGGGAGAACTTCAGCTTCACCCGTGGACCCTTTTCTCGCCACAGGATCGAGATCCATGCCACTTCTTACGGCAATGTGAGGTGACCGACCTGCTATCAGGAGGGGAGGACAAAAAAGGTATACACACACGTCTCGATTGGGAACGCAACGCGTATCCAGAAGACCGTATCATTACCCCAAGAGTTAGCGCTACAGGCAAAGAATAAACACTAGCCAAAGCACCCACGGACCGTCATGAGAAGGAAGTAGTCAAGATGTGCTCACGACGCTTCTCCCATTGAGTGTAGGTTACTCTGTGTGCTCATCGCTATCCATGCTCCATATGGTATCTCAAAATCAGAAAAGCCTCTCCTCCCAGGACCGACCATACCATTCGTATCGTGTTCGTCACGGCAAGCCCCCCGTCGCACTCGGTGGCCTGCAACAACTGTTCCTGTTCGAATCCCCAACGCTCAAGCCAAAGCAACACTATCCATAACATCAGCCGGACTACAAAAATCCCCACTAAACTGCGCCATGACAGGAGAAACAGTCGGACTCTCCCCTATCCCGCCAATCCCACTATCCGTGTTCCGCACTTCTGGCCGTTTCGGATACATGCTCCTCGCAGACGTAGACGAAGGCGGTGTCTTCCTGGCTTGATCTACCGGCTTCGCAGCAGAAGTGGACTTATCAGCAGGTGATTTCAGAGATGAGGGGCAAGCTTCCTTCAGCGAAGATGTCCAACATACGGATAGAGCCTCCCAGCACTCCGCTGCAGTGCGACTTTGTAGCGAAAGCATGAGGAGGAGCTCCTTGGCTCGCTTGCCGGATTTGATGGCCTCGCCTAGGAGAGAACCATCCGAGCTTCCCAACTGGACGACGAGGAGCGTCATGGCGGCGAATGCGAGGACGTCGATGGTCGAAAAGTAGGCTTCGTTCAAATGGGGACCTTTGTGCAGCAGATCTGCTAGCTTCACGGCTTTGAGTGCTGCTTGAACACATCTTGTGCCAAAGTAGTACTCCGGAGTACCCTTTTCCACGTTGGGGTCTGCGAGGTGGTGTACGCATGGAGAGAACAAAAGTAGCTGCGCATATGCGTGCCAGTAGGCAAGTAGCAATTGTGACCTTCACCGTGGCAATTAGCAGTTTTGAAATTACAGCAATAAATGCACACTCACCTCGTCATGTTCTCAACGGGCGTCGAGAGTGTTACACAGCCCTGGATCCAGGCATCGAGCTGGATTGCAGCGTTCTTCAGACCCAGTCTCGAAACAGAGTACGTCCCAGTATCCACCGCTCTTTTCGCACTACTGGCCGAGTACGTTTGGTGGACAGCTTGATGCAAGATTCGCGCCAAGTGAAATTGTGCCGTGGCGGGCAAAAGCTCATCGTCCGAACTTGTCGAAGGGAGGCAAGGGAACGGATCAAAATCTGGCTGGTCTATTGGCACCGTCGGAGGAAGCCCAAGGGATGTCGATACAAAAGTGTCCAGCATGCAAATCGATGACCAGACCCGGCGTCTGAGTGCTTGTTCTTCCTCGGGAAAGCAGGGTACATGCTCATGCAGGCCCATACGTAGAGCAGCGCTCGTTGCAGCTGAAACATACGCATGGACTCGCATCTGGGCTGCATTGGCTTTGAGGTACAGCGCTAGACAAAGCACCGTCTGAACAGCAGAGAGACTTCGATCGCAGTTTGCAAGCGGGACTATGCTTACCGCAGCACCAAAGTACGGAAGACTGCGATGTGGTCAGTCTTTAGCCAGGCCATGTCTTGCTTCGTGCATGCTTACCCCTGTGTCTGCCTTTCAGATCCAACCAAGCTACTTCCCATGTCAACTCGCTGGCCTAACGCCACTAGTGCATATAACAGGGCTAGGTCATCGCCATCATTTTCGTCTTGCCCGAAGGTGTTGGTATTGTACAGACGGAAAGCCGTTCGCTCGACTTGCGGCCTATCGACGAATGGCCAAAGGAGAAAGGCTTCGGAGAAGGCAATGTTGATCCAGCGCAGCACCATAGCTTTAGCAGGCAGCAGAGGCGGTCCATTGGCGTTCATGGGGAGTAAATCCAACGAATTTGGACAATCCAAAGCCTGTGCGAGCTTTATTGAAGATTCAGGTCGAGTCGATATTGGTGGTGAGGTAATCTGATTGCAGTGATTACAGAGTTGCCTTAGTATGTCGACCCCAAACGGCTTTCCTCGCGGCTCGCAGGTGATAGTGTTGACCATGGAATCGCTGAAGGAGACCGTAGATGTGTGAAAGCTGTAGTAGTTTGAGAAACTGAGTGACTCCAAGGATAGCGAAGGCACTGACGATGTAGGTGGAGCCGCAATGGTTGCTGGAGTGGTGTTGAAAGAGCTGCCGAACTGTGGTGACTGAGATGGCGATTTCGCATCATCTGTGCTAACCTCGGACGCAACAGACGCCTTTCGGATGCGGCCTTCCAATTCTTCGACTTTCTTCTCTAGATGTGCCACATAAGACGGACCTCTAGCCTGCTTGATCACATGGCCGTACGAGCAAGAAAGTCCAACAACGCGACACGCTGAGCAATTTAGCTGGCCATCGCAACGCGACTTTCGTCGTCGGCATTGATCACACTCGAAGATGTCAGCTGCTTCACACCAATAGAAATGCAAGGCGAATTACTTACTGCTCTCGCAGCTCGCTTTCTTGCCAATCTCCCATCTAATGAACCCATCGGAGTTGATTGACCAGAAGTATCCAGAGACATCGGAAACAGTCCCGAGCTTGACGAAGTAGATGAGCGCCGTGGAGTCAAGCTTCGAGGGAGGCCGGATTGAAAACCGGTCTGAGCGGGAGGACACGCGCCATTGCTCGGATCTGTCATGTTGCCAAAGGAAGGAGAATGGGGTCGTCGGCTAGCGTGGATGGAATCCAGAGAAGTAAGAGTGACGAGAGTGAGACCGTGCTTCCAGTCAAGGGCACGTGAGGGCCGATAGGGCAGTATGACCTTCTGCAGACCTGCGCTTTAGACTATCTCTGGGCTGAGGTCAATGGTTCTGAACATCCCCGGGGTAATGTATGTCGAGGACGCAAGGGCGTACGGGAGCTTCACGCCAGCGATGCCTGCATCCACAACGCTCTGCAAAATCTTCCGCCAACTGCGCAATGGTGACCTGCGCGCATTTCCCTCTCCAAATAGTCGAGCATGCGCCTCAGGGTTTGCTAGAGCTAGCTTCGTATACCAGGGTTCCCTGCAGCCCCAAGTTCTTCCCTCGGACGAGGTGTCGAAGTTTCAAGGGCACGATAGCGACGTTTAGAGCCGCCGGCCTCGAGTGCTAAGTATTGATCACCGATCAGCCCAGGTGGTCCGCAGCAGGCCACTCGTGCCGTAGTCCGTAGTCCGTAGCTGGCCTCGCAGCTGCACTTGCTTGTTGGTCGTGTAGAAGCTCAGCCAGGCCAGGCCAGGCCAGGCCAGGACAGGACTGAGCGCTGCGATGGCCGGGGGTGAATCACAGCATTGCACCCGTGTATGTTGTTTGCATCTTAGCTGCAGGGCGTTGGCGACAGGATATACATTAGAAATGCCTCTACAGGGCGCGCTCGGGGTGACTCTCGACCTGAGCCTCAGGTTGCACGGCGGCAGGGAGACCGAAGGGGCAGCAGGAAGCGCACCGAACGCATGAGCCGAGCAAAGTCCATGCATGTCACTGTGATGTCGCCGTGTGCGGTCTGCGCCACATCCAGTACATGTACATACATGTAGCATCCTGGCTCGGATCTAGGAGCCAGGCCCGCTCTGCAAGGGGAAAACGCGACGGACTGGCCTGCGCTGTCGGAGCTTCCTTGCCCCATTGATGTCATGAAGGGCGCGCGGGTGTGCATGTGCATGTCCCATCTCTGCGAGACACCATGGGGTGAGGGCCACGTGACGGCCAACGGTTCGAGCAGGCATCTTCTCTCCATGTTCGTGATGACTGACTGTGATGACACGTACATGCCATATGCCCTTCCCTCGGGGGGAAATGCGAGTCTGACGTCCGTTGTCCTCTCGGCGCCCAGCGCGCGTCCAAGCCATTGTGCATGTCGATGTCCATCCATCTGCTCGCTCGTGGACGCCAAGGGCAACAGCCACAGCCAGCTGTGGTGCAGTGTCTCCAGCTCGCGTGGGAAGCGGCAGCTGCCCGACTCCCCGAGACATCCATCTCATCATAGCTAGGCCCGGCCCGAGCGGTAGGCTGAGTCGCATTGGTCGACAGGGCATTGTCAAGCAGCCAAGCAACCTCATCACCGAGCTAAGTCGTGTCTCATCTCGACAGTGAGCGAAAGCAGCCGCCGGCAGTCTAGTCGGCGCATCGTCCACCCATACCGATTGACATCATGCTCCCGTCCCATGCACTGCAGTACGTGTCGTTCGTTCTAGATTGCTCTTCTTCGGCGTAGAGATACGTATCTGCCCCGTCAACTCGGAATCTCTCTTCGGTAGGTACACCAGATCGTCTTCTGATCATGGAGGGATGCAAGTCGCAGAGCATATGGCTGCAATTGGGGCACCGCGGGGCCGTGGAGGTGGCGCAGGACAAGACGCTGGGGACCTGTCTTTATCTGGGGCGGGTAGAGAGAGGCAAAAGTGAGGTAAGAGCCATCCTGGAGACTGCTCCGGCGTGTAGGAACTTTGGCCGGTATACTCGTGGCGATCTCCTGGCGCGAGACGGGACGAGAACGCGACGAGACGAAGACGTCACAATGAACTATAGCCTAAACCACTCGTCCGCTCTGACCCTGGCATGATGACGATGCTGTGTCTCAGAAAGCATTTGTATCTTCATGTGCTTCAGTAGTAGTCATGATGGGGGTAAATTTTTCTCCACGACATTGCTACATCTCGGTGCCTCTGTGGAGCGGCTGTCGTACTCGGGCACTGCAGACCTGTCGAAATCTCGGACACGTCCGGAGAAGAGATTCATTCACTCTCATCGTCGCCAACGTCTTCAGGGGTCGTCTCGCGCCCCTCAACTTCCCGCTAGCGGCGCTGACCATAGTATATCAGCGCTGAACGTGACAAAATGTACCATCACGCTGGCGGGGAAGGTGAGGCGGCGAGATGACCCCTGGACACGTTAACACATGTTGTTACAAGTGTCTACACCAGTGTTGACAAGCTTTCCGTGCACATCTTGACCAATGCTTGGCAGTCACATGGACGCACTACGCGTTGCCCTGCTCTTTGATAATGTCCCTGTTCAATTGCACCTGTTCCAATATCTTGTCCGCGCCTCTCTCGACCAGCAATCTGGCAACGTCAAACCCGAGCTCCTCGGCTTGTTCGCGCGTCGTGACCAGGCGTCGAGTCTCCACCTCTGCGCTGTCCTTGCCATCTAGGCTGACCACAATCGCTCGCATGATAAGCTCGTCCGTCAACTCTGGCTCTCCGTCCGTATTCACATCCTCCCCATCTTTCGTAGCAACTCCGGTTAAATGGTGGTAGTCCTCGGCGGGCTTGACTCCAACACCAATGTGGGTGTCATGTAGGCGCTTCTTGGGGACCCACTCCGTTTCCACGCCAATGGGTACCGAGCATCCGCCCTCCAGCGTCCGCATCAACATCCGCTCGCAGAGCGCTTGTTTCGTCGTTCGATCGCAGCCGACTTTCGAAAGTAGCTCCTTTGTCCTAGTATCTGCTTTCCGTGTTTCGATTCCGAGCGCGCCCTGTCCAACGGCATGCAGCATACCACCGTTGTCCTTTGACAAATAGACATTGATGCGGTTGGTCATCCCAAGTCGCCCGAGTCCCGCAACCGCAATCACTATTGCTGAGTAGTCCGAATTCGGATCGTCGAGCTTGCCCAGACGTGTGCCAATGTTTCCTCGCACGTCTTGGAATTGCAATTGAGGATAGTAACGCTTCAGTTGAGCCGTTCGTCGTAGGCTCGAGGTGCCCACGACAGATCCTTCGGGCAAGTCCTTGAGAGACTTGACCTTTCCGACCAGCGTGGGCTTGAGTACCAAAGCATCTCGCGGATCTTCTCTTTTAGTGACAGCCCCCAGCTCCAGTTCCACCGGTAGCTGCGTCGGCATGTCCTTTAAGCTATGCACGACAAGGTCCAGCTCTTTACTTTCGAGGAGCACTTCCAGCTCCTGTGTCCACAGTGCCTTCTCGTTGAACTTATGCAATGCGGTCTTCTGGTTGTTGTCGCCGGTCGTGCTCATGGCATGAATCTCGAAGTTGTGCTCCGGCCATGCTTCTCGCAATGCCTTGACGACCTCGTCGGCCTGGACTCTGGCTAGGATGGATCTCCGGGTGCCGACATGGAAGGTCTGCGTGTTCTCGGTCGGATTTTTTGCCTTGATCACCTTGTGCGCGGCATCGTCTTGCTGCACTGACGCCGCCATTGCGAGCCAGCGTATATGTGAGCAGGAGGCGGAGGTGTTGTTGCGAACATCGTGGTGGGCAGAATTGGAGTGGTTTATCGCCCACTTCGCGCAAAGCTACGTAAATGGCGTGCACGTGCCATCGAGCACAGTTCCACGGCCCCCAAACCGCACAAAGGCTGTCTCGCCCTGTGTAACTTAGCTGAAACGCCTGACAGCAACCGTCAACACTACGAGAGGCGGTTAGCAGTCGCTTCTGTCTTGCCCACCGACTGCTGGTTGTGCGAGGCCCGGCCACGTTGCGCTCCGCTTGAGTCGCTCTATTAGACATGTCGGCACAGCTGCAGTACAAACGCCCTCCACGCAAGCGGCCTTGATTGACGAAATCAGCCCTTTGTCTCCTGTGCTTCGCCGACTGCAAAGCTCTTCGACCGCAGATTTGCAGCTTCCCCCTACCATATCTCACTCTCCTACTCTCAAGAACCAAGTCGCCCGCAATGGCAAACCCACCTCGTCTTCAGGTCTCTGGACTGCCTGCGCTGGGTGCCGAAGAAGCAGCAGCGACCACCTCACCAGCGAGAGGCGCAGAAATGCTCAACTTCCTGCAATCACGCCTAAACCAGAAGAACCGCGCTCCAGCGCTCGTCCACAGCTGGGACTTCTGGCACGACCGACAAGAGCGATCCGCCGACTCACGCGAGGGCAACTACGAAGATCGTCTCGAACCCCTCGCCCACATCAGCGACGTCAAACAATTTTGGAGCGTCTTCAACAACTTCGACATCTCGCAGCTCCAGCTCCGCGACTCCGTCCATCTATTCCACAAGGGCGTCAAGCCAGTCTGGGAAGACCCTCGCAATGAAAAGGGCGGCAGCTGGACATTTCGCGTGCCGAAACACCAGGCCGCCGACTTCTGGAAAGAGATATGCATGATGGCAATTGGCGAACAGCTCCAGGCGGCCGTGGAGGATCCAGGGCGGAAGACTTTTCGTGATGATATCTGCGGTGTGAGCCTGGGTGTGAGGTTCAACAGCATGCTGGTGCAGATATGGAACCGAGACGGGGCACATCAAGCCGGTATTGAGAGGATACTGCAGACGATTTCCGAGGGCATTTCTGAGGAACTGAAGCCGAGGGATGGAAGCTATTACTACAAGAAGCACAGCGAACATGCCGGATTCGGCGGAGATTCTGTGGCTCAAGATTCACAGTCGCCTGCCAGCTAGGCGAACACCATTTCGGAGACTTCAGGGATGCATCAATCAGTATATCCAAGAGCGGGTATATCCAAGAGCGAGTTGAAGAAGGAGCATTTCGATGGACATGTACCGTTAGCATCGGAGGAAATTGTCGCATTTAAAGGAGCACAATTGGCGGAAGGCAATCTATCGGGAGCGATACACCAGATAAACACTCAGCACTGTTGTTGATAGCTGGAATGTCCGGAAGCGCATGTGAAATTCCTTATCTTGCTTCATGTTCCCATTGACCACCTTCAACTTTCGTACCACACCGCTGTCTGTGCCATTCTCATTAATGTGACGGTCCGTGCTTGCTTTTCTGGTGAATGAATGGAGCTGGCGGAATTGACTCCGCACCCCTCCAAAGCTTCGTCGTCGCGAAACGCGTCGCCCAGACTCCAAGGTCAACATTACTGTCGGTATCAGACATGGCGGCGAGTGCTGATCCTGGTATGCACATACGAGGCGACTGATAAGGATACATACTAACAGGATAATGTTACAGATAACCATCCATTGAAAGGCGTGGTGCTCTGCTGTACATCACTGGCGCAGGATGCACGAGTAGGTAACTCTACGCTCGAGAAGACCAAGTTCAAGACTTACAGCGACATCCTTCTGCAGACCAAGCTCGCCCAAGTCGCGGAGCAGATGGGTGCTGTCCATAAGTTGGACCTCACATCTGACGTGACCCATTTGATCGTCGGCAACATCGCCACCCCGAAATATCGCTACGTCGCAAGGGAACGACCAGACATTCGCGTCTTGAATCAAGCCTTCATCGAGGCAGCACGCGTGGCATGGATGAGTGGGGAAGCATTCGACGTTGAAGGGCTAGAAAGAGAATATACATTGCCATGCTTCTGGGGTTTGCAAATATGCTTGACGGGATTCGACAATATAGAGCATAGGAAGAGCATGGAGGAGACTATTATTGCTCAGGGAGGCACATATAACGGAGATTTGACAAAGACTGTCTCTCATCTGGTGGTGGCGCGTCCTGAGGGTAAGAAATATGTTCATGCGAAGCAGTGGGGAATACATCTGGTGGGACTGAAGTGGTACGGGGACAGCTTAATCCGAGGAATGGCACTAGACGAGGCACTCTATGCTCCAGAGATACCGAGCGACCAGCAAGGCATCGGTGCTTTCAGGTCAATACCTAATCACACGGTCTTAATGAAAAGAGGACGAGATGCAGAGTCCAACACTGCGAACGAGGATGGAGGCCGCAGGAAGATGAGAAAAGTTGCGAGCATGCGGCTGGACGGGCAGAGTCAAGAGTTGTGGCAAAGCATAGCGACCAACGAGGTGCAGGTGGACACGACTGAGTTGGACGCGTGGGACAATGAGAGCCAGACGCTGAGGGATTCCGTCTCGAGCAAGCCAAAGGACACGACGAATGAAGCTGCCATACCTGCGGAGACGGAACGCCCGAGCTCACGACAAGGACTCTTTTCCGGGCACTACGTCCTCATCTACGGATTTGATGCAACACGAGCGAGGAAGCTGCGCCAGTTTCTAGAGCCGAATGGAGCCACTATAGTGCAGTCGAGCGAAGAGCTGGAAGCTGCATCTGGAAATCTCCTTTTCCAGACTCGATGCCTGCTAGTACCTCACTCCGCGCCCGTTGAGATACCCAGCGTCCCACCCGGCACTGTGATAGTAACGGAATGGTGGGTGGAGCGCTGCATCCACTACAAGCAGAATATGGATCCAGAAGCGGATTCACTCAGCACACATCTGGCCAATTCCCAAGTCTCTGGATTCTCCGAACTGCGTATATCGACCACCGGCTTCACAGGCGTCGACCTCCGCCAGACAGCAGAAGCAGTCAAATTGATGGGCGCTGCGTATCAGGAGAAGCTGATGCCAACATCATCATTGCTAGTCTGCGCAAATGATACCGTCGTCAAGAAAGAGAAGGCGTACTATGCCAACAAATATCGCATACCAGTGGTATCAGCTCAATGGCTCTGGCAATCCTTGAGGTCGAAGAGAAAGGCTCCGATTGAGGACTACAGAATTCAGCTACCCGCATTCGACCCTAATGAATTCGTCGGCGAGCCCTCCGCGAGCAGTCCAGCTCCAAGCAGCAATTTACAGCTTCGGCCGTCAGGTGAGGCAGCGAGAAGGTGAGTACGATGAGATCTTCAGCCGATTCCACGCGCGTCCGGCTGCAGGGTTGTGAAAGGCGCTGACGTGTGAACAGGACAGATGACTATGCGCCGCCCAAGCGCTTGTCCAACACTCGCAGACGGCATGCTACTACATCTTTACCGCTCACGGCTTCGAGGCCAGCGACAGCCGAGGCACCCCGACGACCTCCGCCTCCTAGGACTGGGCCGTTCATCGAAGAGGATGATGAGAATGACGAGCCGGCCGTCCTATCTATCGACCCTCTTCCAGGGCAACAACCATTCCCCGCGGAGTTTCCGCCACCGGAACGAATATCACAGCCTCTCCGGGAAATATCCCCCAACACATCGCAGCGTAAGACTCGAGGAACTTCACCAGACGGCGACCTGCCCAAGAAGTCAAGAGTCGCAGAAGACGAGAACCCCGCGCCCACATCACCGCAGAAGAGCGCGAAACGAAGTCCTAGAAAGGATACTTGGGCTCCGCTTCAACCACCCGTGGTAGAAGACGATCGAACATCCGAACTAGCCGGTCTCCTGCGTCGAGTCACCTCCAACACCACCACCACCACCACCACCACCACCACCAGCGAAACGTCGGAAGCGCAGAAGCGAAAGAAGCGCCCGCTCGGCCGCAACCTCAGTACGACGTCCGACCATTCCGCTTCTCCAGCATTGCCATGCGAGATCCCGCCGGAGTCCCTGGATCCAGCGGACGGATATCGGATCCCTTCACACGATGAAGCCGATGTACCGCTCGGAACGCAGCTGGGATATGAAGCGCCGGACGCGGAGGCGCATCGGAGGCAGATGAGCATGAAATTGGGCGGGACGATGTTTGATGAGGGGGATGCGAGGAAGGTCAGGAGTGTTGGGACGGTGAGGGATTCTTCGGAGATTGTGGCGAGGAGGGCGGCTGCGGCGGCGACGGGTGCCGGGACGAGGGCGAAGAGTGGGAGGAGGAAATGAGATGAGATGGGGTCTTGAGAGAGCAGAGATGGTGATGGCGTGTGTGTAGTCGGGGAACAAACGAGAGATGTAGGAGATTCGTCTCCGGGGGGAGAGAGACAGAGAGAGAGAGAGAGAGACAGAGACATGGACGGAAGAAAAGAGAGAAGATGGTGTAGGTATCTTTGCCTTCCTTCCCCTTACCTGTACTTTCGGATGACCACGCCTCGGTGATGAGTACTGGTGAGGGGAGTCTTTCAGCTCTAGACGATGTCGCTCAATGCAGATTTGGAAGGGGCTACATCCACGCATGGTCCGGTGTCCCCGGAGACGAGACGAGACGAGATACGATTGTCATCAACAACATCTCGGATTCCACCAACCAGGAGGGATTCCGAGTCTCGGTCCGGTGGACAGGCATGCACTGGGTGGTAGATTGGAGATGCCTATGTTGTCTCGTTTGGTTGGGCTAGCGCTGCTCACCGTGGGCGGGCTGGCTAGCTGATCGCTCGACCGCCAGAATCAAGGGTGAGGCGAGACGGGACAGCAACGAGTATGATGATGATGGTGGAAGGACGGTGTTTTCGCTGCAGAGCTGCCCAAGGGACCAAAAGGTGTCGCCTTGCCATGGAGACGGCATTCGGACAGTAGTGGCAATTCAACTTGATCGGGAGGAAAACTTGGCAGGCGGGCTGATGATTGGTTGGGGTTGCTCGCTGCGATACGAGGATGGGCTTGGATGATGAAGCTGTTGCTTGCATTGTGGTAGATACCTGCTTGTTGTTATTGTTGCTGATGATGATGATGACAACCAAATGCTCCTCCTGGGTGGTCTGGCATCGACGATGGTAGGTTTTTGCTGTGATGATCCGTGGGGACACCATTCCAATTCGCGTGCGCGTGCGGTGACCAGGTCGACGCATGGAATTTCTGGGCTAAAGACATTTCCTGTCAACTCGCGTGTCGTTTTTTTTTCTTCTTTTTCTTTTTCTAGAAGAAAGGTTACAACTCGGCTATGGACCTTGGACCGGCCGCTTGGCTCACAGGCAATGCGTCAACGCAGGTCCAGAAGCATATCTTCTCCCGTCTCCGAGCGAGTTCCCGGCGGATGAAGCGGCTGTCACAGGGTCACGGGTCTGGAGACATGTGGGATGTTGTGTCGAAATATACCGGGGTCTCCCGACTCTCGGCCGGCAGGGCTCCGTTGACGAGACGGAATGCAGTGGTGGGAATGAGATTTGATATCTCATCGGTGGCTTCGATGATAGTAAGATGTAGATGCATCATGGTTTGAGAGGGAAGTTGGCTGTATGGCTGTGGTCAGTCCTCCGGCGGCGCGTGGAAACATGAGCAGCCCAGGGCAGGTTTCACAAGGTTTTTGATCGACGATGTTGCCGGCGCCTCTGTGGAGTTCGGAAACACGTGTTGCAGGAGTGCTGACTGCGAAGCTCTGTGGCCGTTTGCTCGAAGTACCTTGGACAGCAGATGTTTCAGCGTCCCGTCTGGCTTCTGGACGCAAGGTGGGCAGATGCGGATGGAAGAGAGAAGTGAGGACACGAGGGAATCGCTTCCTCTCCCTGGTTCTGGCTGCTGTGAATGTAGCTTGAGGCTGCTTGTAAGTTTCGGTGACGCGTCGCAGGGACGGTTTGTTAGCTGCTACACGACGCTTCCCGTTGCTGACCAATATCTACCGTCATGGCGAGATACCTTATGCTGTCGTGGCATGTGCAGCACCGCGAATTCGAAGCAGTAGACTTGTGGATCGCATGACCGTCTATCGACGTCTCTGGATGAAGTTCAAGTGTCTGCCATGCCATGTAAGCAGGGTTCGAATAGCTTGATGAGGAAGCAGCCATGTAGCCAGCCATGTAGCCGAGCTAGCTGGCGAGAAGCAAGAGCTAGGAGCTAGTTGCTTGTATGGCGCGCGGCTTTTTGGGACCTGTCCAATGTTTGTTTGTCAGCGCCCCGCGGAATCGCGGCCTCATCATGATTTGCGCAATGCTCTGCTTGTGCTGTCGGCCAGCGGACCATGTGCCGGCGACGAAGGTGGAGTATGAGGGAGAGAGTCCCGTCCGGATCCGCAGACGGGAAGAGTCTGTCGTCAGGTCGTGTCTTGAGATGCAGTGATGATGACCGCGGCGTGGATGATGTGTGATGGGCGAGGTGGAGAGTGGAGAGAGCGATATCGCCAAGCTGCATCCTGGCGCAAATCCGGCAATCACTTGGACAGTAGCACGGAGGTAGGGCGCACTAGTCTGCCTGGTCCCACCAGCTAGTACGGGCCAGTCGTGTGGTAGGTACGGTAGGTAGGTACTGCAGTGTTGTTGCGGAGTCGCTTCTTGGGACACTGGCCACGAGGTGATGATATCTTCCGCCCGCCTCCGTGCTCCGCCTTCCTCCGCTTGTCAGCCCTCCGCACCTCTCAGGAAGGGCTGTGAGTTTGTCTTGGTCGTCGGCACGCGACACCCGCAGCCGAGTTGTTTAGAAGGGTGAAGGCGAGAAGACACGGCCAACCACGGCGTCGAGGTGAGGTGACGATGAAAGAAAGGGTCGAGATGAGCAGCAGAGCACAGAGTGGAGGGTCGGGGGAGATGACAGAGTGACGAGCAAAGACTTTTGTTAGCCCTGCGCCATGCCGCACGCTTCCTACTGGAGAGGATGGATGACGCGACGCAGCGCCGAGGAGCGCATAGTCAGTCTCATGTCATGTCATGCATAGATACATACACCACTACACGTCCTCTCTCGCAACTGGAATTGATCGATTCCCTCATCTTACGCCATCTCTCGAACGGAACCATCCACATCTGTCCGCCCATCCGCATCCAGCAGCCAGCTCGACTGACTGCGTGCAACGCTTCCTGTCTGCTTCGGGATCGACGGCGTCACCCCCGGCCCGCCGCTGTGCAGTGCAGTGCAGTGCATCCCGCCGCGGTGCTGCTTGCTGTACGTCCCGCTGTGCATCCTCCACATCCGCTGTCGCCCTCACGACTACTGTACCTTACCTTACTCGCTCTCACCTGCCCTCCCGCACTTCTCCCGACAACACAGCACAGACAGTGTCCGCCCTCAGCATCGGCATCAGCATCGGCATCATCGGCATCATCATCATCATCAGCAGCAGCATCATCATCATCAGCAGCAGCAGCAGCATCATCATCATCGTCACGTTGTCCGAACACACCAGCGCCCGAAGTTTCGCCAGCTGCTGCCTCCAGGGTTGTGCCCAGCAGTCGAGACCAGACCGGGAAGCACACGACATCCATTGGCGACCACGCCCAAGACACACCGTGACCACTGAACCACACCGCGAACCGCGAAAAAAAGAAAAAAAAAACAAAAAAACCAGGCCTCGCCCACGGAATCGCTCACGGAATCGCTTTCGCACCCATCCGCACATGTCTGACGCCCGGATGCGTTACATCCCTCATCACTCTCGCCTTCCCCCTACGAGATATTGCTGCCACTGCTGCCCGCAATAACTGATGCCCCGCCCTGCGACACGACACGCTGCAACGTCGTGTTGCCTCCTATGAAACGCCCAATCTCCGCCCAAAACTGCCTCGCCTGCCATATCTCCTCCCCCCCCCATCTTTTCACTTTCCGGGCCAACATTACCAAGGTCAGTCCTCACGTCGCACCAGCTCCTCCCTGTCAATGCCGGTGGATACCTTACACCCTCCCCTCCCCTCCCCTCCCCTCCCCTCCATCGCTCTCACCGTCTGTGTGCTTGCTCCCTTCCCTTCTTCGCGCTGCCGACCGCATGACGCCGTCCCCTCCCCCCCCCATGGCGCCTTTGCTCGCCCTGGCTATATTCACCCGGCCCGCATGGATGCTGCTGCCAACCTGGCACAGAGCACCAGCGACAAATCTTGATTCTTCCCATCATGCGCCGCGACATGTCTCTGCCCCCCTCGCCCACCCTCACCCTCTCATCACATCTCCACCTCACCACCACATCACCACTGGCCATGCGCGCCTGCCTGCACCACCTCCTCCTCCTCGCCTTCCTCCCTTGACATACCCTCGCTGACCGTGCGCCCCAACATGGCAGTCTCCTACCCTTCTTCCACCTACGGTCTCCTCTACTACGACCCTGCCACCCACCACAACGCCTACGACAAACCCCAAAAACTCTTTCGACCCCGACGAGTAGGCCCGGGCCGCGTCTGCGTCAAGTCCATCGACCCCGCTCGCGAAGATCGAAAGGCCGACCACCCCGTCTCCGACTCGCTCAAGGGTGGCCGAAGGCCTTCGGCAAAGGTCAAGCTGGCCGGCACGCGGGAGAACGCGAAGCGCTTCCTCCGTTCCGTCATTGCCAGTTCCAACTCCGACACCGCCAAGGCCCGACAGGAAGCCGGGAACGCCAACAAGAGGAGGTCGTGGTCTCCCGTCGAGCGTTCGCAGTCGGTCCGGTCCGGAGACAGTGGGACGGCGGCCGACGCGCCTGCACCCGCGCCCAATATGCGAGGAAACTTTCGGCATTCCATTGGCGGTCCCATCAATGCGCACCTGCAGAGACCACGCCTCAACAGCGAAGCAACACATCCCTCCAGCAGCCAGTCGACGACGCCGTCTTCATCCTCAAGCACCAATGGACATCAGCCTTCACCGCGCATCGACACCTCCGTCACCGACAGCGTGATACCGAATCTCAACCTCGAAGACGAGAAACCGATCGCATCAGGCAATGGAGTTGCAATGGGAGTGCATCTGGCAGAGCCAGCACTCTTTCTCCAAGGCTTCGAGAACGCCGACCATGCCCCCGGTAACACCGCGATGCTCCGGGGTGCACTGCATCTGCGAGTGCAGAAGAGCGCGAAGATCAAGGCGGTGACGCTCAAATTCAAAGGGACTGCGGTGACCAAGTGGCCCGAGGGGATCCCGCCACGGAAAGTGGAGTTCGAAGAGAGGGACACCATCATGGCACACACTTGGCCATTCTTCAATGCCCAGTTCGAGAGTGCCGAGAAGGGGACGAATGCAGACCACGTCAAACTCTTCAGAGGAGGAGAGTCGTCGTCGTCGTCGTCGTCGAAATCGGACTCCCTGGGACGCTCCGTCGACAGTGGATCATCCATCAACCTTGGCGCGAAAGAGGCGAAGAAGCTTGCTCTGTCCGTCAATCAATCACGAAGTTTCCAAAAGGGCGATCCTCCGCCAGGCTCGGCTATTGCCGCCAAGGGATACCGCACGTTCCTGCCGGGAGACTACGTGTACAACTTCGAGCTGCCTCTGGACAGCCGATTACCGGAGACGATCGATGTCGAACTCGGATCCGTCAAGTACGAACTCGAAGCAGTCGTCGAGAGGGCGGGGGCTTTCCGAGCGAATCTGACGGGCAGCAAGGAAGTGACCTTGATCCGCGCCCCGGCCGAGGGCTCGCTGGAACAGGTCGAGCCCATCGCCATCAGCCGAAATTGGGAGGACCAATTGCATTACGACATCGTCATCTCCGGGAAGAGCTTCCCACTTGGAACTCAGGTCCCCATAGCCTTCAAGCTGACCCCCTTGGCCAAGGTGCAATGTCATCGGATCAAGGTCCTGATAACCGAAAACATTGAATACTTCTGCTCGAACAGGCGGGTGCATCGGATGGAGCCTACCCGAAAAGTTCAGCTTTTCGAAAAACGAGCGGACAACCCACCCACGAGTGCCTTCCCAGGAAGCACGATGAGAGTCACTGCCGGCGGTGGCATTCCTTACGACCAGCGAGCACGAGCGGCACGAGGCGACGACGTTATTGGAAACGACAGCACGAACTTACTGGGCAACTTGGACGGCGAGTCGAATATCGGCCCCACCGAAATGGAATTCAGTGTCCAATTACCGAGCTGCCACACGATGAAGGAACGAGATCGATCGCAACGACTGCACTTTGACACGACGTATCAGAACATTCAGGTCCATCACTGGATCAAGATTGTCATGCGGTTATCGAAGCCGGATGCCAATGACCCGAGCAAGCGAAGACACTTTGAGATTTCCATCGACTCTCCCTTCCACATCCTGTCGTGTCGTGCGACTCAGGCGAACATATCGCTACCAGCCTACACTTCTCCGCAAGCTGCACCGGCGAACCCGAACTTGTTCGACTGTGGATGCCCCGGTGCCGCAAGACGCCGGAATTCCCCGACCGGCTTTGTTCCCGGCTTGAACGCCATCAACCATGGACAACGCAACAGCAATGAAGACAATAGGCCCACCACTCCCACGATACGATCGCCTGGCCTCGCCAGGCCACCTACCGTGCACGCGGCAAATCACATGGGCCACAACCGCATCCAATCCGTCGACCGACCCATCCATCTTCTCCGCGCGCCTTCTTTCAACCCGCCGGCTTTTGAAGAAGAGGAACCGCCACCACCGCTCATGACACCTCCACCGCAGTACAACGATATCGCTAGCCCCACGAGCGGTTTGGCAGATTACTTCTCCCGCCTCAGCGATACCTATGACGACTCCGACAGCGGGGACGAAAGCCATCGTTCTGGACGAGTCAACGTTCCTCTTACTCCTGGAGGCAGAATCAACCGATCTATGGATCTTGGGCGAAATTGGGTCCCTGTTGGAGGGACATGAAGAATTTGATTTGACAAGCAAGTATTTGGTTTTTGCATTTGCATACCATACCCCAATGGAAAAGCTCTAGAAGGCTGGGGAGCTTTCTGCATCTGAATCTCTCGGCATTTGGGCGTCTCTAGGAAGGGATACCAATTTCTTTGTTGATGTTGTTGATGTTGTTTCTTTGCATGAAAAGAAAGATTGTGTCATGTTCTTATACATGCGATGGAGCGTTCGAGCAATGCCTTTTTTTGTTGAACATGGGGGAGGGACTTATGGATGAGATGAGATGCGATCTCTTCGTTTGATAGATTTGCAAGCTACATATAGCTCTCTCAAGACGGATTTTATCTGATACAGATTGATGCGGAGTTTCTTCTGCTCTCCGAAGTCTTGAACATTGTTACAGTATTTCGTCGGATTGGAGACTCATCATACCTTGATGGATTGAGAGTGGAGCAAGATCACGGGATCGCTAGCGTCGACAGAACGCTTCGAGCGGGCGTGATCATTGGCTTGAAAGCGACGCGGACTACCGTACGGCACAGCTACAACATGTGAAGCGCCAGGTCAAGGCGGCTCAGCTGTCCACCTCATATAGCATTCGCCTCAGGAAGTATGCTTTCCTCTCTCTCTCTCCCCATTATTCCCAAGTTCAAATTCCTCCTCTTCGTACGAGGAACATGACGACGACTTTGGCCTTCACATCATCATTCGAGGAGCCCGGACGGCGAGCCCGCCTGCACTGACTTCTTCCACATCCTGAACCCCTTTTCTTTAGCCCGGATCAGAGCAATCCACCCGAGAAAGCGCGCACGAGATCTTCAAGCTTCTCCCTCACAAATGACCCTCACGCCTGCATTGTCGGAGAGTTTGCCTGGCCGGTCCTCGAGCTCGCATCGCAGATCCCATACACCCATGCATGCATCAGCCCAGACGCGCCTCGCCCAGCTCGTGGCACACGTTCTGAACTCGCAAGACTTTCTCGAAGAAGACTCGAAATCTCCCACTGTATGTTGAAAAAACTGCAAGCCGGCATTTGCATGGGCTGACGACTCCTCCCCAAAGATTGGACAGAAGGCAACACCGAGGTACAGCAAAATTCCACCAAGAAGTGAGAGACATATCTTCCGATCGCTACGGCCGGCACGGGATACGCCCACTTTCACGCTTTTCCTCGCTCGTGTGTATGCCGAGATCTGGACCCCAGGAGGAACAGGCGGACCCCGTGCTTGCGATCTGGGAACGCGCACGCGCCGCTGGAGAGACCTCAGGGGATCGAAGAGCGTGAGAGCGCTTCACCATGGCTGCCGCTTTGTGTGGGTTCTGATCTATGTGGAGAGGCTGTTCTCGCAGTCTTCTGGAAGAACGGACTCCTCGCGACCCGAAGACCCCGATGTCGGGTGGTGTCCTGGCCCTCTCTTCTTCTTCGAGGAGACGGCGGAAGTCCAAGTGTGGTTTGAGCAAGCTGAAATCGCTTCGCATCGAAGAGCAAGCCGACGAGACAGCTCGGGGAAAGGTGGGAGTTTTGGAAGGAAAGCTTTCAGGATGTCGTATCTGGGTCGGAGGAGATTGGTGGGGAGAAGACGACGGGTTTTGTCCGAGGAGTGTCGAGGTCTTTGTCAAGAGGCGGCTGAACGGATGAGTGAGTGAGTGAGTTGGAGCAGGCTGTTTGAGCGCTTCCTGTCTCTCTCTCTCCACGAGCCCCCCCCCCGAGCCGCTGGCATGCCGTTCACAGCAGACCTCAGCAACGGGAACTCCAGAGTCGTCTTGCTTCTTCTTTCGAGCGTAGAATCGCGATCCATACATACCATTTTCAACAACTTGCCGTCACGCGGATCTGCTGCTCGGCGTCTCCATATAAAACTCCTCATGTCCAGGGCAAAACTCGGGAAGACCTCCCAGTCCCAAACGCAGAATTCTGATACGCAGCCGGGCAATTGGAAAAATTTTCGGGATTTTGTTTTTTCCCCTACCATTACTGTTGTGGCTGCTGCAAGCGCCGACTACTGGTGCCTGCCTGGAAGCGCTGCAATCCAGTTCAGTCAGTCAGTCAGTCAGTCATTGCTGCGGCTTCCATGGTAGGCCCAAGGCCGCTGCGGATTCGATGGATGAAGAAGAAAGACCCTCTTTCGACATTCTTCGGCGCTTTTTCTGTCCCTCTTACCCACCCAGTTCAATGGGATCTCTCGATATCATGGTGGATCAGATCCTGGAATGCATTCCAGCCGTACGAGACAAAACGCCAAAAGCTAATCAAAGTAACCGAGCTCGATCGACTCATGTGGAGAGTCATGTCCCGTGTGGATGAAATCTTCGTCAGTAGTCCACCGCCTCCGCCCCCTCCCACTACACTACAGAAGCAGAGATGCGGCGTCAGGGCACAGGCGCCAATCTGATGCTTGTGAACCCAGATCTCTACTCTACATGGAACGCCCAGTCATGGTCTTGCCAAGGCGTCTGGCCTCAAGAGCGGAAATCTTCGCCCATCGCCTCTAGAATCCATCCAGACGGTGGCTACCAGGCTCCACGGGAGGAGAGGAGGAGGAACCTCATCATGAGTACGACTGAATGCACACTTGAGTGTGAACCAACACCTCGACGTACGCAGGCATGATCTTCTTCCTCACATCCCAGCTCTACACCACCTCGAGCAACGCAAACATCCGGGCTTCCGAAAAAAAATCAACCCCCTCTTTTTCCCTCTAGGGAATTGCGTATCAGAAAAAAATCTACGACACCCTCTCCATGCTACATACTTCGTCGTGAGCTTGCCCGTCAGGGAACCGCAAAACCTTCCACCACACGAAGACTTTCTACAAACTCCATTTTCCCCCCCGTGTCAGAGGCCCGCTCGGCACATGATACGCTGAGATCGCAGATCCCTTCCCGCGCGCGCGCCCGTCGAAAGTCAATCTGATCCGGCTGCAGCCTTCTATGTGACTTGACTTGTTGGGACATTTGAAAAGTGGAAGTTTGTGGGACCTGGAGTGTTCTGACGAGACGAGACGACGAGGGAGTCGCGAGGAAATTGGTTGGACGAGAAGTATTCGATGCAACCCCTCGGATACTGCTTCCGTGGGTACGGATACCCGGCGATAATACAGGTCGATGGTGGAGAATGTCGAGAGGTATACGGCATCATGTATTATGTACTTGTGTATGGCAAGTCAGCGCAAGTCGAATGGAGTCCGCAGTCTCCTACCAGCAGTTCGCGCGTTCTGATTGGGTGCTAGATTGCTGACGCTAGCGGATGTCACCGTCTTACACCAGGCTGATACTGGATAAACGTTCAGCCAGCGCAATCTGCAGCCGAGCGAGCGAGCGACGCTCAAAGACCAGACGGACGCTCCATGAATTATAAATCCACCACCAGCCGCTCGATTTTTCCATTTGTAGTCTTCAAAGTCGGACATATAGTTCACGCTTCTGTTGCCAGATTTTGACCTTGGTCGAGCGGAGATAGGGGTGGTGATGATTATGTGAAGCCAAAAGCTGGTGTAAAGGTCGTCCGTCGAGGTTGGAAGTCTGATGGAGCAGCTGGCCGTAGGGTACATACAGCGTCTTCGCACGTCGGATTGTATCTCGAGGGCTACTACCGCTAATAGGACTCGATGTTAGCCTGATCTTGGCTAGGGTACTCCGCTGTGGAAAGACGCTGTATGGCGAGACGGTACTTAGCCGCACAGATCCATCTCGTATCAATGAATGCCGCCGATAATATCAATCCGACCCCCCAACCACGCGTCTCTTGTGGCCCAGACGGGTACTGAACTTCTGATGAACGCTTACCACATCCCAGATGTGATCGATGGTTAGTTTCATACCATGCTCATGTGCCATAGCCTTCGCAGTCCAGACAGCAAGAGAGATGATAAGCCCCTCGAGCGGCACCTTGGGAAGTTGGCGATATCGTCGAGGTTCTACTCCGGGTCGACGGCGATCCGATCTTCGGATAAACGTTTAAGTGCATTGATCCAGATTGCTTTGCGCATCCATGATTCAAGTCTGGTTGGATCAAGGCGAGATGGATTCTGCTGATGAAGGCTTCGTGGGATTGCTCGACGGTTGGTGGCCAGCATGAGGATGCCTTCGAAGTATTCGAGACGGGCGTAGGAAGACTACAGAGGAGGAATTTTGTTAGCTGACCATACTGTCGGATACTCGCTTTACCCAGATAGCGACTTCCCAGAGACCAAGTTGTTCCCAACGATGTCGTGTGCGCTCCGCTCTTCAAGGAAGACATCAGCCTCGTCGATCAGAATCACCGCCTTACCGAGCTTGGAGAGCTCAAGGATGTCCTCGAGCTTCTTTTCGACCTGCTCTGGTGTGACACCGAGTTCGCCGCCACTGACGACGTACAATAGTCGTGTCAGTGATTCACATACCGATTTTAGGGTGAATTTCTTGCCATTTTTTAGGAGCGTCGTGCAGAAACATTACCCAAACCTGTGCCCTTCCATCCGATTCCATTGCCCTGGACGCCTTCTGTGAAGACTGGTGAGCTGATCGCACTCGACAGCACTCGCTTTTGCTTTGCGTCCAGTACTAGCCTCCTGATTGCTTCGGAGCACCACTCGGTTTCTGAGGGGTCCTTGATCTTCATTTGTACCTACTCGTGTCAAGACAGTGCGAAGCCGAGCACGGTCGGCGAACATAGCAGCGTGTCGGCCCTGGTGATCTCTCGAACGTCGTTGTCGTAGTCGTCAGGCGTCTCATCAATCTTGTTGCGGCAAACAGTACACTGGCACTTGCACACCTCGTAGATGACCAAGCCCCTGTTGTCTCGTCGCTAGGAAAGATACGGCGAAGGAACGTCTTCGCATCGAGCAGGACTCGGCGCTTAGTAGGATGCTGTACAGCATATATGCCTCTCACCTGAAGCGACCAGCGAGCTCTGCCCGGCAATGTCTACCTCAAAGGCTGTGCAACAGGTCGTAGAGCCCGAGGCAAGGCTGCTAGCGTAGTGACAATCTCGCGGACTGTCGAATGCGCGCATAGGCGCAATGCGTTTCGCCTTCCCGAGCTTCCTCCCATTACAGTGGAGTGGCATTCCAGAGCTTAGAGACCTCGCCGCACAGAGTGACGGTGTAATCTCCTACCTCCAAAAGATACAAATGCTCCGTTTCGTTCTCATAGATGAGACTGCCCCGTTTAAACACCATCCAGACAGAGATGGTGGAACTTGACAGATCCAGCGGCTAAGAATTCCTCGGCCTGCTCGATCGCTTCACCCATGGAGGGTGTACAGGAAGTTCAGCACGAATCCGATATACTGCTATGAACGCGAATCGACGTGGGGTCTGCCGCGGTATTCGACAAGCTCTTTTCGGGAGTAGTAGATGGGTTTTGGCGGGTCTTTCGCACTTGAACGTTCCCCCTATGCGAACCGAGTTGTCCGACTAGTACAGCACCAGCTCACGGATCACCTGGATCAGATCCGCCGACCGGACGCTGCTCTGCGGCGGGCCTCGAAGCAAAAAATATGTATGTGGCCTTTTGGCTTCTCCAAATGCCAATAAGGGAACATGTCATCGCGGGATATGTGGCCGTAGCATCGGTCCTGGCCATTCGGGAGGTGAGCTGGCCTATCATGTCTCTTTCTTAGCAGTTTCCATGCTCGTCCTCGGACCAGGCCAGGCAGTGCGGCGTGGTCAGAAGCCTCTGTCGTGTCGTGGAGCGGCACAGAACTCTGCATGGCATCTCGAGGGCACCCGTGTATCTGAGAGGCAGTGCCGGCTGCTACAACGTGTTTCCACAGCGAAATGTTATCCCGACAGCTGCTACCGCTGATGATCTGATGCCAGCCGACTGGCTATCGCCCTGGTTTTAGCTGCGATTCTCCCAAGTCAGACCCGGCATTCGAGGGTCCATGATGTTTCGATCATATCGTACTCAACACCATCTATCTCAAACCACGAAACCACAGACCAAACCAAATCTTTTTCCCCATCATTTTAACAACACCAAGAGAACAAGAAGAAAAAATAAAGGTAGGGAAAGAAAAGAGAGAGAAGAGGAAAAAGTTATGCCGAAACCCAGAATTGAACTAGGGATCTTCGCATTACAAGTGCGACGCGTCTAGACACAACAGACAGACAGATATTAGTCTCGCCGAAAGGGTTGTGTTATTATGATGGGAGATGGGGGAAACCTACTACCACTGCGCCATTCTAATAAATGGGAGAATCAGCAAATGGACTCCTTTTTCCTGACAGCGGGAGAAGAGAGCATACCCGGCGAGATGCAAAGCTGAAGCTTGCAATGGTTTTGATAGGCTATCGAAAGGCGGAGCAAAACATCGAGGTTTATATACCTTGCATGATGATGGGAGAGCTCCGATAGCGCCCCACAGCTTGGAAGCCAAGACCTGGATTCCGAAGATCGAAAGAGAAGACTGCAGAGATGGGAAAGGATCGGAGGAGGGCAAGGACGATTCCTTTTAGGGTGGGCAAAGCAAGATTAAAACTCCAAAATGCAACCGTGGTTTGCCCTGATCGTAGCCATCCATCCAGCCTGCCCAGCTTTCGCTCGCATGCACGCCAGAACGCCTCGCTCCCGCAGCTGCCCATTGTCTCTCGCACCCCTTCGTAAGCAAACCCCCATCGCAGCAGACAAACAAACCCCATAATATCAGTAGTAGTGGTAGTAGTACTGTGCTGGTATCGGTTATGAAGCATCACTCAAATTTTCGTGCCCTGTCCACGCTGAATCTTCTACCCTCTCAACGTCTCTGTTCGTGAGTCCGAGCAGAAAGTTTGATGGTAGCCGGTTTTCCTGGATCGACTGCATCCGGCTGCTCCAGGAGGGCCGCCACTTTGCCGTGCCGTCGAGTCTTCCGGTGTTGTCGTGCTAGGAGATAACACTCATGTCGACGCGCTTCTCAGTGAAGTCCCACAGCATCTTGATAAGTTGGTCTGGGAGTGTGTAGAGGTCGACGTGGAACTCGCCATCTGTGACATGTTAGCAAATGGTCACTTCCATCGCACGCGGCTCTGGAGACTCACTCTCAACGTCATTCTTAGTGTATGTCTCGTCCGACTTGTTGTCGTGGACCATCTGCACAACCTGGAGCAAGTCGTCCTCGGGCAGCTGGGGCAGCGCCTCGGCGAGCTTCTCCATATCCACGTTCTTGTTGCCCTTCTGGCGCTTCTTCTCAGGCTTGCCGCCAGCAGCGCCATTGACAGCTTCGCCGGCGGGTCCAGACTCCCGGAGCCGTTCCAGCAGTTCTGGCTTAGGGTTGCGGAAGGCCTGTAAGAGGTCAGCATGTTGCGGATGCAAATGGGCCCTCTGTCAGGTATACATACCACCGTGTGCGTGCTCTCGTATCTCTCTTGCTGGAAGTTGAGATCGTGTCCAACGACCTGATCGCCTCCCTTCGGGTTGCCCACCGGTGTGAGGGTGATCTGCATGTCGAACTCTCCCCATCCCTTCTCTTTGATCGTGAACGGCGGCTGCTTGATGACTGTATCGCTCCGAATTAGCCAATTGCTCCTCTCATCCATCTCACATGCTCTTTCTGCTATCACGTACTCTGCTTCTGGCGCTTGCCAAAAGACTCGTGGAGCTGGTATGTTGCCTTCTCGAAGCAATTCGCCGGGAGCTCCTCGCCGTCCTGGCCTACGAGGTAGATGGAGATCTCCCATGAGCGCATGGGGAAACCCTCGACTTCCGGCGGGTCCTCGCTGTGGGTGTATGTCAGTTGCCGCTTATATTGGGTGTGCTTGCAGGCGCCTTACATGACATGTTGCTGGGTGACGAGCTTCACGGTCCGCTTGACCTGCTGGGCATCAGTTGCCTGTCCGCGTCTTGGAGGCATTGAAGCTGTTTGAGTGTCGAGTGTTGAAATTGGGGTGGGGGTAGTAGTTTTGGTGGTGTTGGGTGTTGGAAGTTGCTGCAAGTTGAATCGATTGAATGAAATCGAGTGTGCGCGAAGCCGAAGTAGCTGCCG